>JAUEPT010000227.1:0-48687 GCA_030435635.1 Armillaria borealis | reverse complement strand
CGAGATATACGACAAGGAGTTGCTTGCGATCATGCTTGCGCTCAGTGAATGGCGCCATTACCTCATGGGCGCGGCACAAGATGTGGAAATCTGGACAGATCACCAGAATCTTCAGTACTTCCGCAAACCGCAGAAACTGAACCAACGACAAGCGCGCTGGGTAACAGAGTTGGCCGAATACCACTTTGTACTCAAGCACAAACCCGGCACTGCTAACGTCAAGGCAGACCTGCTCAGTTGCCACGTCGACCACGACCAAGGCGAAGACGACAACGGCGACATCGTAGTCTTATCCCCCGAACACTTCTGGGCCATGATCATGCCCACGACGGCCGATGCCAACTCCCGAGTCATGGAAGTAACGCGTCAAAAGGAACTTTGGGACAAAGGCATCGCCACGTCCCTCGAACACGAACGTGGCATCACCGAAAGAGACGGAATCTTGTATTACCAAGACCGAATCTACGTACCGCAGCATTGAACAGTTCGAGGCGAAATCATCACTTGAAGCCATGACCACATTACCGCCGGACACCCCGGAGTCGCCAAGACCAGTGAACTAGTCCTCCGCGAATATTGGTGGCCCAAGCTGAAGAAAGACGTCGAGGCATACATTGCCGGATGTGAAACTTGTCAACGAACCAAGTCTAGCAACCAAGCGAAGGCAGCACCTCTCCACCTGAACGCTATCCCCATGGAACCATGGACGCACATCTCCGTCGACATGATCACTGGACTTCCGGAGTCCAACGGCTATGACGCGCTGCTAGTCGTAGTAGACCGATTCTCCAAGGGCGTCATCTTCGTCCCTTGTAACAAAGATCTCTCCGCCGAAGGATGGGCTCGCATCCTCCGCGACCACGTATACGCACGTCATGGAATGCCAAAGGTCGTTATATCCGACAGAGGACCGCAGTTCGTGTCCAAGTTCATGACCGAACTGTACCGAATGCTCGACATCAAACAGAACGCTAGTACCGCGTTCCACCCACAGACCGACGGACAGACAGAACAAGTCAACCAGGAGGTGGAGAAGTATCTTAGGATCTTCATCAACCACCAGCAAGACGACTGGGCAGATTGGCTACCAATCGCAGAATTCGCGCACAACAACCACATTCACTCCGCCACTGGAAAAAGCCCGTTCATGGTCATGTACAGCAGAAACCCCCGAATCCTTCCCGACTCTCCACACACTCCCAACACAGAAGTACCCGCCGCCACTGACTTCTCTGAAGCCATGGCCAAAATCCACAAGGAGACCGAAGCCGCATTAGAAGCCGCCACTGGAAGGATGAAGAAGCAGGCCAACAAGCACAGAAGGAGTGCTGTCGACTACCAACCCGGAGACCGCGTATGGTTAGATTCAACCAACCTCCATCTCCCTTGTCCAAAGAAGAAGCTCGACGACAAACGAGTCGGACCCTTCGAGATCATCGACAAAGCCGGTGCTTCCGCCTACAAGCTCAAGCTCCCTCCTCATTGGAAGATCCACCCACGCTTCAATGAGAAGCTTCTCACCCCGTACATACCCCCGGCGTTCCCTAATCAAGAACAGCCACCACCACCACCTCCGGATCTCATCGAAAACGAAGAACAGTACGAAATCGAAGAGATCCTCGACTCCAAATCGTCCAAAGTACGAGGACGCCGCAGACAACCATCGAAGACAGTTATCCACTACTTCATCAAGTGGGTGGGCTGGACTCGGGAGCACAACTCTTGGGTACATGAGATAGATATGGGCAACGCAAAGGAAGCGATTGCCGACTACGAAAAGAAAGCCAAGCGAAAGCAAGGCCAGACCATACGAGAAATCGTAATGAAACCATGGTCACCCCTCGCAATGGTGCTCAATCATGAATACACCCCTGACGGCGACATACGATACCTCGCTCAACGCGAAGACGGGACTCAGAAATGGGTTCTAAATCCCGACGTCAACCTCTGGGAGAAATACCTAGAGGAGTATTGGAACAATCAATACGATGCACAACTCGAGATTCCTCCCGAATTGTACTACGAGCGTTAGGCAGTCGGGATGCCTGCCTTAACGAGAGGGTAATGTTACGATTTTTCCATTTTCCTTATCTTATCTCTTGAGCGCCTATCTAATCTCATCTTATCTACAGCACTTCTTGCTTATCTACCGGATACCAGACCGCGGCTACGTCATAGCCTACGTCATCATCACGACCATAACAAACGACTACAGGACCTTTGCTACGGCTCGCAACTATCGCTCCCCTAGCACGACTTCTATTACGTTTAACGAACCGTTACCTCACGGTAACCATGGACACTGATCTATTCTTAGTATACAACGTTTAGTATTTAAGTAGCATAGTTCTCGACTGTATATCCTTAGTCTCGAACTAAAGTTTATCTTACTTTGCCAATACCGTGATTAGCACCAATTGACTAAGCGCTAATACGAGTGATTGACCGAATGCGAGTCAGCTCTATTACGCCTTACATTAATAAGGTCACGTGTCAGGCAGAGCCTAACAGTTTCAAAACGTATTTGTCATGATTCATTGTACGTTGCGGGCATTGTACTCACATTGTTATTCAGATGATGAAGCTTCTTAAAGATACTATCAAGCACTTCAGTCATTCGACGTACTCGATGACGCAGCTTGAACAGCGACGACTCGAGGAAGAAATCACAGAAGGCCTGATCAAAATCGGTAAAACACGCTTCGCAACACACTACAGCGCATGTGTATCCCTTGAACGCTGCTTCCCCTTCATCTGAGACTTGATTGTTGACAAGATCATTAAGATCAAGGTAGGTTCTTGGCATCCATGCATTTATTGGCGATGTTCTTATGAATTTGCAGAATAAAGATGTCATAGCGGCATTCAGTGGACAACGGGCTAACCTGGAATTCCAGTTAGCCTTGAAGCAGTATTCCACTATAATCGGCCCTCTTGCTCGTTCTCTTTGGGCGTTAGAAGCGGCACAGACAAATGCCGCTGATGTCTACATGTTTTGGCTGGCAATTGCTGCAGAGCTAAGGGATATTTTCTCTCGTCCTGAAGACACAGGCATCAAACAAGAATTGGCCAAGAAGATCATCCACATCTTCTTGAGGCGCTACAAGGAATTCATCGATGAGTCTCCTGATGACATTTACTTTATCGCGGCTTACCTTGATCCTCGTGAGTCATTCTACTCCTATGCCATCAGTATTCTTTACTTAGACTTTAACAAGGTTATGTTAACTCGGAGATCTTGAACAAGCCTATCTCCGTAACTTCAGGTCCTACCATAACCATTCCCAGTTTGATGAATGTTGGGCCTGATGCTGAAGCTGATATGGCCCCATGTCCGAGAGCATACAAGCGTGTGAAGAAATGATTGAAAGTCATGCTTCGTAATGAGGTTGAGGCCTATGGGCGTCGACCATCCAGCGCTGGTATTGGACGACTTGTTCAGCAGGCCAAATCCGTAAAGGTCATTGCTGAAGAGTTTTCACCCCAGCTGCTCTCATACTCTCGGGGCGAATATCCATTCACTGACCCTGTTGGATCGAAAACAGTGTTAGAATGGTGGGAAGACCTGGCAAAGCATCCAAAGGCTCGGACACTTGCTGTCAGTTATACTGTGTTCCATTTTGACTACGCAACTCTGACATGGACTACAGTTTTTTGCCATAAAGATCTTCTCTGTACTGGTTAATTCAATGCCGGATGAGCGTACCAGATTGAAGATCACTTGGTTCAACTCTCCACTGCGGATTAACCAGAAGGTTAGCACTCTCGTCAATATGATACAGGTTGGGCAGTGGTATGGCATCCACCAAGTGAGTTTTAGCCAGTGGAAGGTAAACATTTACTGACAAGGTTTTACAGAAGGAAGGCGGAAAATCAAAGGCAAGGCCAACCATCAAGTTCCGCAACATGCAAGATGATCTAAACAAGAAGAGACCGACTCCAGTGAGATCGACCATGGGGACAGTCACAGGATCATTAGAGGAAGCATCAGAAACCGTGCGCCTGGTGGATATGATTGACTCTGAAGATGAAGATGAAGATATGGTAATCGACGTTGATGTTGAGAATACTCCAGACACGCTCGAACTCGATCCAGATATCAATCTTGATGCCTCATGTCTGAAGAGAGTTCTTCCCATATCAGCCTTGGAAGCAGGCGCTGCAGCGGTCTTTGCAGCACTGGTTGAGTTGCCAGCAGCATCGAGGCTTGCTAGCAATGCCGAGGAACCTGAGAGGGACATGGATGAGATCGATTGGGACAATATCTAACCTGTTCTACATTTTTAACTGGCTTTTTTGTTATTAACTCGTTAGAAAGTCCTTTTTTCACATGTTATTCACAATATTTCGCAAAATATTTATTAACTGTTATTAATCTGGTGAATAAATACCCTCTCGCGACCCAATGTTAAATAATATGTTATTAACAGGTCCGGGAATTATTAGCCCTACCTTAAAATGCGGAAATCTCTACATATAACCCTTTTTTTTTATGTCTCTCTAATACACATGAAGTACTGCACTGTATTAAAGGTGTTACAAGTTTCCAAGATGCCGGCCATCCCAAGTAGGTACCTGGTACTTAATCACCATCAATCAGTGTCTGATGTCTCATCGTACTGCCAGAACCGTGACGTGTACAGCCGGTTCTTTGTACATGTTTTCCTACGCAGCAGCTACGCTTTCCACGACCCTGAGTTTGCACAGGAATTGTATATTTAGTATGCTACATATTTAATTATTGAGACATTCAGCGCTCAAAAAATGGATTTCAGTAGTTTGATGAAAATTTCCGGTGGTCACAGCAAAATCTAGGTGATGACGAAACCAAAATTTCATCAATGTGGTCACAGGTCACACGGCCTGACGAATTGATCGAAATTATACAGTATCTTAAATTGATCTTAAAAGTCGGGTGGTGAATGGTTAATTTTAGACTGACATGGCGTGCCGAGTTCGGCATTATGCACTCATGCGCATCAACAAAAAAACAAGCAACAAGGCTGGACGGATAACTTCCAGCCTGAGTCGGACAACTGCAGCAGGGGAGGACTCATTTATAACTCAATCAAATTTTCATTACAGAGCTTCAACACCATTTATTTTATTTTATTTACAAGTTTTCTTAGTTTACATTTCCTACTCACCATGGCTTGACTCTGTTCCTTTGGAGTCTACCGTAGCGCGCTCCCTTTCTGATCTACTACTATCTAAACTCTAACAGGACTCACCAGAGGCAATAGTGTTTTATGACCATGCAGGACTTGGATTGGAGCGGGACAAATAATACGAAATCGCTATGCTGCGCAAGTATATTTCCCATTTGTATTCAATGGTGACATGGAACTGATGTTTGATATAAGTATCCGCAGATTTTGGGATTGGCAGGGTATTTATGATATAGATGACTGCCACAAGTTGAGCCCTCAAGGTGATGGAGCGCTCGTGAGTTATGTCCTCATACATGAATGGATCACTTGCAGCAGAACCAGGTGATGCCGACTTACAACAGAAGTCGGCATTTCCCCTGTATATGGCTCTCTCTCTCTAAATATTTATTTACAGGTTGACTGGACACTATTGCAGCCTATTATACATTTTCCTCCTCTCCACATCCCCACAGCTAATAAACCCCAACACCGGAGGTAAAGAACGCAAGTACTTGATTGTCTCGCTCCAGTAATACGGGTCTGCAACAATCCTGTGGGTATCCAACACACCCTTCACTAATGTTTCTGTCAGCCCTCTCTGGTACTTGCTCGCCCGGCAGCTCTATGACGTTCACAGTAAGTATCCCGCGTACCCTTCAGTGATATGCCTCGCTTAATACCAAAGCATCCAAATACCAACAAAGTATAGGAAAACGAGCTCTGCGTCGTCTACACTATGTTTGTCAAGATGCACAGATTTCCTTCAACAGCAATGGATGACATGGAAAGCTGGCGCAATCTAAAGTAACCTTTACATCATATTCAAAGTACAACGGATTCCTGCTCGTGGTCATGAATTACTTCTTTCGACCTTGAGGTACATCGTCTTGTTGTTCTCCGAGTTGAGCGTCGCATAGGTTGGGCTCGGCCTCGTCCTGTCATCTTTCATTTGCTAGGTTATCGGAAAGAAAAGGCAGCGAACCTGATGTAATGCACGAACCATCAAAGACTCAGCACCGCACTGGACAAAAAGTATTACTGCCTGAATTCATAGGGAATTGAATGTGAGCTGCTGCTATAATCGTTGGCCGCTTCAACGAGAGGCAGTGATGCTGCCCTGTATACCATATCTGAGTGTTATGTCGTATGCGACCGCTCTATAGAATCTGGGCCAAGCAGAAGTATTTGTCGCGGTCCATCTTACAATCTTCGATGTAGTCTGTTCGTCTCATCGTACCTTTAACGCAAAGGTAAGCATTGAACGCACCCTACAGAAGAAGCTAAGTTGTGGTAGAGACATTTTAAGGCTCAAGCTCAGGATGGTATGGTACAATGAAATCGCGATGAGCTCTGCTCGTCGCTGGTAGTTGCCTCCCGGCTATTTTGTGCGGATTTCCGATACACGATCCCAGCACGTCCATCTATTCCCTTCCTTATATTACTCGACGTGCCGTCTCTTTGGCTCCCACGTCTTCCATATGTCGGTATCATTGTGTCCAAACTGTACCCAGGGTCGCGCCATTCGATACACACTCTTGGCATGTCGTTGAAACTTGCAGTGTGCAGCTTGAAACTCATCTCCCTTCTTCAGGTTCGGGCACCAGACACAGGAGCCACAGTTAACTTTAGAACAGTGAGACGATACAATGGAGATAGGCGGTGGGAACGAGGGAGTGTGCAACGAGGCCGAAGGTGATGGTGATGTGACGTTGTCTGAGATTGCCGCTGGAGATACTGGTGCATTGGGCATGGCAGCGTGTTCTGGCAAGGAGGCGGGAAGTTGTCAGCGGCTGGCAGAGCGGCATCGTCTGGTGGTGAAGTAATAGTGAATGTGACTTCTTCGAATAAAAGCTTGCCAGACCACCCAATACCTCTGCACGTTCGAGTTCAAAGTAAAAGACCTTCGATCATCAGCGCTCAGTGCCAGCGCTTCAGCAGCCTAGAGTGCATACTGTTCCCAGTAAGCCCACAGAAAAATTCAAAAGCTGGGACAAGAGGAAAACATTGAAAAATCATACAAGACTTAGAAAATCCAGTCTCTGCTAAAATCTTCGGTCATCGTTGCATCGTTATAAGAACCAAGGTGCCCAGAAGCCTGGAGGGACCAATCCATGAGTAAACAGTGAGAGTGGCAGAAGACACGGCATTTCGAGGAAGTACGGAAGGCTGCGACAGAGAGTCGTGGATTTCTGGCATTGTGGCTAGCGCTGGAGGAGTTCAATGAGCATGGAACGAAGGATTGTTCGGATTGTTCGGGCCGAAGCAAAACACAGGAAATCTTTTGGCTACGATGCCTGTCGGCCCGATCTGGACGACAAGATCAGTTTTGGATCAGCTGGTACTATATCACCACGCCATTAAATATTTTGGGCTTATCCTCTCGCCGACCTCTGCTATGATAATGTTCTGTTTGCCAATGCAGTAGGCGATGCTGCATGTAAGAATGGTAAAGCGGTGGCTCTGTGCTTATCGTTTATCCGGACCTGGCCTGCAATGTCACACTTCCCACAGTGTCACTTCTTCCGCTCCCAGGTGATCTTCCACCATGAAAAATGCGCGTTAGTTACCATGTACGTACCAGGTCCTTCCCATGACCATAATCCAATACATATGATGTATAAGTTTCTGCGCACATTTCAGCGAGTACTATAATTACCTATAACTTAACTCAAATTTCTAATAAGTGAATGTAAGAACAATCTAAGATATGTAGAAGGGTAGGAATCACCTGCAAGTTCGTATAATTTGTATCTGGACCAGCATATATTGCATGGAATTTTGCTACTTACAGGTGGCTTACAAGCATTTGTAACTCATAGCCAGAATCTTGTAGCATACTGGAATCCCAGATCTTGAATGCCTACTAGCTCAACCATGCATACCCAGCACGCACGCACAGAAGGAACAAACAATGAACATTTCTTTACATTAGCATGATACAGACAGGCTACACTGTTAGAAAATACAAGGCCAAGTCGAGCAAAGCATGAGCGAGAGCACAAAGAATACCAGAGCCAGAGTAGAGCAAAGCATACAGAAACACAAGTCCGAGTCAGCAAGAGACGCGCAACACATCTGGAACATCCATCAACTAGTGACCGAAAAAGAATAAGATACACGCACCAAGATGCCGGAAAACCTCCTTCAAGTTCAATTTCTTCTGCAACCTGCGCAGCGGTGGTGATGGCCTTGTGCAACTTTTGTCGTTGTCGACGAGCCTCAGCCATCTTGAATACTGTGCTTTCTGGTGGCGGAGTATTGTCGCTGTCATTGTCATCGTCAGCGCCATCCAAATTACCGAAGACCTCCCTGGAATAGGCATTCACAATCAGTATCGGCCATCAAGAAAATGGTTCATGTACTTGTTCCACCAAGCTAGAGATGTGACAGCCCAAGGGTCCTCAGGAAAATCTTCATACATGTCCACCACAGCTTCATAGAACTTCTGCAAGTCGAACTTGCCATCGTGATGAGTCCAGCCGTCGACAGAGGAGAAAGCATAGTGTGCCTAGTAGAATATGAGTTGAGTGAGATGGAATTGTTAGAAGGCAAATTGCTAACCTGACATGCTCCATACGCAATGATATGTCCCATAATTTTTGTAATCTTGTAAATCTTCGTGATAGGTGGACAAGTCAGACCCTTTGATCTTCCTGGAATGCCGTCGCTTGTGAGGAGATGTTTAACCATCTGAAAGAAGAGTCAGTCGCAGTAATAATTGGTAAAGCACACGTACTCTGACTAGGACATAACCCTCCATGCACCCAGCAAGAGCATCCTCAGATGACACCTTTGACTGGTCGAACAGGAACGAGGGAAGTTCCCAGTGTGAGATCTTGATTTTTCCTTCACAGAGCTGCTGACGCCACCTAAAAACAATGAATCGTTTGAGCAAAGAACACTGTGATATGAAAGTGAATACTTGTCATTGTTCTTGAACATCTCGAGGTAGATTTGAGGGCAAAACAGGCAAGCGGTCTCGCTATAATTGAATCCTTGCGCTGACTTGATCACAGGTGCAGGGAGTGGGAGCGACTCCTTCCTCGGGTCTTTGACTATGATCTTGAGGATGTTTTCGCGTATCTTGTGCATATCCTCTTGGCGTCCTGACTTGAAGCCTTTATGAAGCTAGAGAACATTACTGTACACGTACCACTGTGCTGATCTTTGCGACGCCATCGTCAGTGTCCACGAAATATTCAAGATCATTCGAAAGGTCTATTGACCACATCGAAGTCAAGGCCTCATAGGCATTGAGATTTGCACCGTTTTCAGAAGTACTGAACACAATCAATGAGCTAAAGTAACACGGCAAGTACAACGTACCTCTCGGAGCCCAATAAGCGCTCGATTCCTTCAAGCAGGACATCCTTGGGTTCAACCCAGAGGTTGATAGCATGCGGCATGAACTTTCCCCATTTATGAGCATCTGAAAGAATTTTGATACACCTAGTACAAATCCATCAGTGATAATCAAGGTATGAGGGCGCATATATACACACTCTTCCAGATTTTCTTTGCATTTCACCAGTGCCTCTCCATCGTCGGATGTGATTTGTTGCAAGACCTTGTAGCGCTTCTGTTTGTGAGCAGTCTTGACCTCTGATCGTGTCAGTTCCGCATCGTTGGTACCTTTCACCTTTCTTCCCTGACCACTGACCATACCACTGGCATCAGCAACGCTCCCTGCATCTAGGTCCATGTCCTCTTCTGTATTGTCTTCCTCAACGTTGTCTGTGTCAGAGGCTGCAGGTGGTGGCAGAGTCTTCTGAGTTCCCATCTGAGTTCCCAGTTTCTTGCCCCTCGCTGGCTGCTCAATCTTCTTTCCCTTCTTAGAGACCGGAGCCGCATCATCCTCGGGTTCAACCTCGCTATCCAAGTCGCTGATGATCTGGTGTCATCGCTTTCGAGTAGTTGACTGTTCTTGTGCTGCCGACATCGTCACTAGTTTTTTTGCTGGCTGGGTTGGCTTTGGCTTTGCTGCGACATTCTTCTGTGCTATGGTATTGTTAGACCTCAGCTTGATCTTGGACATGTGCATGATGGAGAATAGCAGGAGGAAGGCAAGAAAGCAGATGGAAGCTGGCAGGAAGGCAAGATGCATTATATGTGACATACCACCTGGCGCATCGCGTAGTGTCACATCTATCACGTGCAATATCCCAAGACATGTGCTTGGGCTTCCCTTCTCCTTCTGTACTATATTTTCTTTATTCCAAGGTTTGTTTCTGTCCCTGTAACAATTGCTGACATACTAAATTACTGAATATTTGTACAGTCTTCTCCTATTCTCTATTTTACCTCTTCCAGACATCTTACAGTCTCCCAGGCTTATTCTGAATGCCTCGACATATTTACCCCTCGTGCAACAAGAAGATTCAAGATACTCCCCATGCTATCAGTGCCCACAGGACCTGATGCTCAGGCTATCAATCCCAGACTCGAAATCTTGTGCAACAGCTCCGAAACGCTGGTACTCAGATCGTGAAGAAGGTCAGCCTTTCTGCTCTGAAAAAATGAAAGGCACCAAATTTGGCACTACACAAAGGACATAGTGGACTTGGACAATCATCCCTAGCTCAAGTAAGCTTATTACTACTTCTGCAAGTCGCCGCATTTACCTGTTTCTATCAAGGAGCCCATTGAGAACGATGATTGCAGTGATATTGTGATGGACTCAACGCTAGACGCTAACACCACCACCATTATCCCTGAAATACAACCTTCATTTGCTGAACCTGAAACTGGTTCTCTCCATTTCTCAATGCATCCATCTGCCACTTGATGAGGTGGTTTTACTCCTCAACAACAAAGACCCTTGGTGATCTTAACCGGCTGGTCCATGAGGTGATCCTTATGCCTGATTTTAAAAAGTCAGATTTGGATGGATTTGAAGCTGCTCATGAGGCTGGATGGCTGGACGAGCCTGAGCATAGTACAACATCTCCTTTCCAATGTGATGGGTGGACCGAGGATTTTGTCACTATGCACCTTCCTCCTCCCAACACACATTCGGTACCAGAGAACAGCTGTCCAGAGGTCCAGATTCCGAATATCTGGCACCGCTCACTCATTGATATCATCCGAACTGCCTTTGAGGATCCCCAATTCAATGACTTCCATATTAAGGGCTTTATGTAAATGTGGAACCCTCCAGGCTGTTCTTGACCAGAACAGATATATGGCGAGGCATATACATCGGAGGCTTTTTTGGAGATGGAAGAGAGTATCAAGCGATTCCCTGGCTGTAACCTGGAGGCTGTAGTTGCGCCTATCATGGTATACTCGGATTCAACACATTTGGCTAATTTTGGTGATGCTGCTCTTTGGCCTGCATATGTTTCACTTGGATTATTGTCAAAATATATTCGGGCAAAAGTAACCTCATTTGCATCTCATCATCTTGCATACTTTCCTTCTGTAACGCTTTGACTTTTCAACAACTTCAAATAGCAAAACTGACATCCGATCAATAGCTCCCAGATTGGATCAAAGATGAATACATGAAGGCATATGGCATCCCCCCTTCCGACTCTATGCTCACATTTCTGAAACGTGAGCTGATGCAGAACATATGGCGCATTCTTCTGCATCAAGAGTTCATGGAGGCATATCAAAATAGTATTGTTGTTCGGTGTGCTGATGGGGTTGAGCATCGAGTCTACCCAAGATTATTCATCTATTCAGTGGATTATCCAGAGAAGTATGCTTGTTGTGTCATTATACTTGCTAATTCTGATATGACATCTGTTTCAGGGCTCTTTTATCATCAATCAAGCACCTTGGTACCTGCCTTTGTCCACATTGTCTCATCATCAAGAATAAAGTCCGCAAACTCAGAACAAAGCCAGACATGAAGCGTCAACAAACTTGGGCTCATGTTGATTCCATCCACCGCCAGCAGAAGGTTCAAATGGCTCAGGATTGGGTCTATGAACAAGGTTATCCCACAGATGGGAAGGCTGTAAATGATTTATTGGGTGCAGAATCATTGACTCTGAACTCTGTATGTGGCAATCAATAATGCTTGGCAATAATTTGTCTGATCCTTTTCAGAATGCATTTTCCGAGGCTCTCCTTCCAGAAGGCATTAATTTTTATGAATTATTTGTCCCTGATCAAATGCATGAGGTCGAGATTGGTGGCTGGAAATCATATTTCAATCATCTCATTCGCATTTCCCATTCATATGGTTCAGATGTCATCCAGAAGCTGAATAAACAGTAAGTGCCTGTATTGTGCCTAAAATGTATAGCTCTGATTAACAGCTCCACAATACCAGGTTTCGCTCTCTGCCTACCTTTGGACTATCAACAATTCGCAAGTTTCAAACTGATACATCAGCCCAGAAGAAGTTCATGGCTCATGACTATGAGGATACCCTTCAGGTAAGCTTTATAGCGATTCATGTGATGTTAGGCATTCATTTTCACTAGTGTGCTCTTTCCTGCTTCGAGGGCCTACTACCAAAGAAGGAGAATACTATTGTACTCAATAATCTCTTTGATTTTGCGACATGGCATGGCTTTACAAAGCTTCGGATGCATACAGATTCAACACTTCAGGTTTACGATGCTTTGACATCCTCTCTCGGCTATCAGCTTCGCACATTTGAAACAAAGGTATGCCCACAGTTTGAGACAAAGGAGACTCCTTTGGAGGCAGGAGCTCGTTTGCAGTGTCAGACTCAGCAAATGAAAAAGGGCTCTCCAAAACCAGGGAAAAAGGTCTCAACAAACAAAACACGTCACTAATTCAACCTCAACACATACAAGTTCCATTCATTTGGTGATTACCCATCCACTATTCAGCGATATGCAACCACAGATTCATATAGTACACAGACTGTGCATTGACTATCAGTATGATCATTTGATTTTGACTGGAATTATTGATATATTTTTGGCAGGGTGAACAAGAACACCATCACATAAAACTCTTTTATGTTAGAACAAACAAGCATGGTCATGTCTGGCAAATTGCTATTCTTGAACAATGACAGCGACAGTTGCAGCGAATTTATGCAAGGCGTGCTGCAGAGTTGAAGAAAGGTGGCTCAAAGCAGTCAGCAAGCCTACAGCCAGATGAGAAGGAACCACTCCTTCCTGGAAATCCTGCAGAACATTATCAGATATCAAATTCAAAGCACTATCCCCTTGATCTCAATCTATGGCTCAATGACCATGAAGGTGATGTTGCATTAACCATATGTCTGTATCATAAAATTATGACCTTGGCTTATCTTGAATTTCAACTAGGACTTTATTCCTAAACTGAAAGATCATATCTTGCACCGTCTCTTTGAGCATGAGCCTGATTCCAGAATTACCTTAAATCATCATAACTCCTTATTTATCATCAACAATTGAATCTACCACCACAAGATACTTCAAATTAACTACACTACATATGATATTCGGCGCAACCAGGATTCTATCAACCCTTGTACCCGATCTAATATTATGGTCTTAGCTAACGACCAGGAGGGGTCCCATCCTTACTGGTATGCTTGTGTCCTTGGTGTCTTTCATACCTATGTGCAGTACAATGACCTCGAGTCTGACGATATTATACCAAAGCCATTCTGTGTGGATTTCCTCTGGGTTCGCTGGTATGGGCTTGACTTGGACCCAAAAGTTGCCAGTGGGTTCAAGGCAAAGCGACCACATTGTATTGGGTTTGTTGATGGGAACGATCCTGATGCTTTTGGATTTATCAATCCAGATGATGTGATCCGAGCTGTTCATCTGAAACCTGTTTTTGCATGGGGCTGGATGCCAGACTTTCTCCCGCCATCTATTGCCCACCGACCAGATGAACAGAATGAAGACTGGGAGCGATTCTATGTAAATATGTACACTTTCTGCCATTCAACCTTGTTTATTCTGACCACAACCTTAGGCGTGTTGACCGAGACATGCTTATGCGCTTCTGTGGCCTTGGTGTGGGACACAAGAACACTTGGAATGAAACTCATATATTTTGAAAACAAATCTGCGAAGCTTTTAATATCCCAGATCTGTATGAAGATATTAAAGATGCTAGTATGTCTGAAGAAGAAGCAGAAAGGTCCATTATTTCATCAGTCCAGTATCGGATTGGGTAGTGATCAGGGCTCGGAGTCGGTGACGCGCTCTGCAAGCGTTTACGCATGTAATTTTGCGAAATGTATTAATACATACATTTTACAAGAATAAGTTACCAATGCAGAGAAGCAATGGCTAGAGCGCAGTATTTAAGGTGCAGGCAATGAGATGCCTTGAGTGACGCTGGGTGGAGCGCATGGCTTAACTTGAGAGTGATACTATATAGGTCACACTATGTCTAAAGTCCTAGTACTCGACACTGAGTGCGCTGACAGTGCATACACTACGCGCGCTAAGAATAGAACAGAAGAAGCTTGTGAGATAATTAAAACTTCGTGCAACATTGATCTATGACGCACAAGGCACTGCCATACTGGCAGATGCCGCTCTAGACTTTAGAATGTCAGAATGCGATTAAATCCGAGGTTTCTGGCTTCGGCCGAAGCGCGCGAGACCTAGACAAGGAGCCGGTTGGTCTAGCTACCATAGAAATTACTAGAAGACATTATTCCGAGATACGTGAGCTGCGCGGTATGCTGCAGCTCCGAGGATATACCAAGTAACATCCATACGAGTGCAGAGCACTGCTAACTGACTTCGAGTCATGGAGAAACCAAGAGTCTGGCCCCAGGATGGAGCTCGGAGTAACCACCAAGCTATGGTGTGATGACAACAACACGCGCGGGACCCAGGAAACGGAGTTCCGCAACCCAAATAATACTATATATGGTTGTACTAATTTGTAGGACGTAGACTAGATAAATAGCGCAGTGTAAATTGTAGTATACAAGTTTCGGACCCCCGTTGTAGTCGCGCACAAGCCCTCAGCTTGACGCCCTAGCATCAGGATCAGTTTGTAACTTCGAGCGAGAGAATATACCTAGAATTGATATCATAGCGAGTGAATTGAGTTGCGCGCAAGGCATAGAAAGCTAACGCGGCACTTGTGTGATTGTTAATTGGTTGGGTGACTTGCGCTCTAACCTGAGAAGAAGAGTTCAGTGTCATTGAGGACGCGCTCTTGTGCTTTGAGGGTTTTGTGTGACGCGAGGCACTACAGGTGGCAGAGGTTCAAACCCTTTGGCTTGATTAGTGCTCGCTTGAGGGTATATATTTCCCAAGTGGCATAGGTTCAAACCCTGTGGCTTGCGGACGGGGTTTTATAAGGTTATTGAGTCTCTGGATCGCATAGGTTAGAACCCTGTGGATCTACGATCGGTTTGGAAGCTCGAGCGCGTAGGTTTGAATCCTGTGGCTTTAGTGGACGGTTTTGTGAAGAGTTTCTGCTTAGAGCGCGAAGCTTTGAGTCGTGTATTGTGTGTTTTAAGTTGTTTGAGGACATTTCGTGTGTCGCTCGAGACTTATTGAGGGTTTTGTGTGCGTCTCTTGACATTGTGTGTATTGTTACTACACCTTTGCCTTGAGGCCCAGCGACAACTGTCGCTCCTCTTGTTTTAAAAGCCTTTGGACTTAGAGAAATCTAGATACCATACGAGCGCGATCGCTATACGACGTATCATATATTCTGAGAGTTTGGTTGTGCTAATTTTATCTGCTTCTATCGCATCAGAATCCCCCACGAACTTGAGGGTTTGTGTGTGTGTAGTGTTGGGTGTGGGTGTGATCAGTGTCTTCGACGCTGTTGCAGTTCTAGCCTGCGCGCACAGAGTCTCTTCATCGGATAACGTGGAGATGGTTGGATCTGATGACGAGTGGGATGATGTCAACTCTGATGATGAAGAGGAATCAGATAGTAGCAATGATAGTGTGGAAGAGGGCTGGTGCGATGAGGATGACAATCCCATTGACTCTGGGGGGGATGTTGATGATGTTGAAGTGCTAGGCTATTCATGGCTTTAAATTTCATTTGGATAATATCAGTCTGGCTTATGTTCCAGAGTCTATATCATTCTTTTGTATCTACCAAAGTTCAGCAAGAGTTTAGGTGTCCAATATTGATTTTGTTAGTCTTGGAAAACTGCCGGCTTGAGCCCCGGGCCGTGTGACAGATCACCTGACTGTGATAATCTGGCCTTCTATTGCGATGACAATTGACATATAAGCCAAGATCCATGTCACACCAGCATATCATAACCAAGCCCACCATGCTGAAATTTCAAGGTAGATTAAGCAGCCTATACTCTTGGTGGGGTGGCTATAATGACTTACAATTTATTATAACAGTCTTGATCAGCCGGTGATCATTGTAAGCAGTTGTAATTTAGCCAAGTGATTGTCTGGAATGGTAAGCAATCGACATTTTTCGTGGTGTCTTCGTAGCAAATATAGCCTCATCTAACCCAGCACTATCGCCCTCGACAGCTCTCTTATCAGCAAGGGACCCCCAACGACATGATGTCTCTCGAATACCTAGCCCAGTCTGACGGATCCGCAGGCCTCACACTCGTCGTTGGAGTGCAAGATAACCATTGACGCCTGTGGACGCTCACTCGAGTGAGATCCTCTCGGTGACGGATTTCGTGGGGGAAGCGACGGTATGGCCCTGCTCTTACTACCTTACACGAAATTGACGCGACATTGTCAGTTCACCGTGGTTCCAATAACCAAAGATGTCGTCGCTGAAGGCGAAGAAACACTCGTAGACCCGAAGGCTTTACTTCATCCGCTTCAGGTTGGGTAACGAGCAACCAAATTAGGTACGTCCCTCACCACGCATCATCTTCCACCTTCTGATCTCCACATAGCGGCAACAATGACATCGCCTACAAGTGTTCACAATCCTCTGCCAATACCTTCGACTACCCCTACGACACCACCCTCGGACCCACCGGCAGATTCAACATCGATGCCGCGCGTACCAACGCCTTCTACATTATCAACAGAGTCCACGACTATGCGTACAAGTACGGCTGGACAGAAGCGTCCTACAATTTCCAAAATTCAAACTTTGGAAAAGGAGGAGCAGAGGATGACCGCGTTCTGATGAGCATGCAGGATTCGGGCGGAACGAATAATGCGAATTTTGCTACACCACCTGAGTACGTTCTTTCTCAACATATGTATCCTTATATCTTACTATGCGTGTAATGGTCAATCCGGGACTTGCAGAATGTACATATAGACTCTTACGACCCCGAATCGTGATGGAGCACTCCAGAATGATATCATCGTCCACGAATTCACCCATGGAATCACTAACCGTCTCACCGGCGGGGGGACTGGGCGATGCTTACAGACAACAGAAGCCGGGGGAATGGGCGAAGGTACCCAGCCTCTCTTCATCCATCATTCTACTCTGATGTCTGTTTCCTATAGGTTGGTCAGACGCTATGGCAGAGTACGTGTAGTCCTGCTCTTATGTCCCATAGCTAACAAACTCTAATACCAGATGGACCGAACACAAGAACTCCACCGTCCCGGATTATGCTCTAGCAACCTGAGTATTCAACAACCACCCCGGAATCCGGACGCACCTTTACTCAACTGACGCGTCCATCAATTATCTCCGTTACTCCTCCATCAAGCAGCTCCATGAGGTCCACGGTAGGCACTTATCCCCACATATGTCGAACCATCCTTAATCCCCGCAGATATCGGCGAAGTCTGGGCAAACATGCTCCACAACGCTTACGCTGCGCTCGTAGAGGTGCACGGTTTCTCTTCAACTGCGATGGACGATCCTTCGGGCACGGAAGGCAATATCGTCTGGCTCCATCTCTTCATCGACGCTCTATTTCTCCAGCCTTGTAACCTGACGTGTGAGTACCGATAATAGCCTTCCTGTGTTGCTTGATTGATGGACCTACTGCAGTCCCCAACGCACGAGACCCATGGATACAAGTCGATCAGAACCGGTACGACGGGGCTAATGTGTGTACCCTATGGAACGCTTTTGCCAGTCGCGGTTTAGGCATGAATGCGACGAATTATGTAGACGACACGAGTGTGTCAAGTGGATGTTGAATAGGATCGCAGTACCTACCTATTATTTATTAATGCATCGCCTCTCGCTATCACATCTAAAGACTGTGTTTTGTTATTAAAGCCATATCAGACCCTTCAATGTCGTGAAATTTGATGTACAGCGGTACATGTTTGGGAAAACAAATGAGTGGAAATCGGATTTATTCACATACGAAGATTCGAACCTCCGGTAACCGGTTGCCTTCGCTGGCAGTTACTCCATATCCGACTCAGATGAACACCATTCCATGTGTACGATCCTATGACACCGTCTAAAGACAAGGTAAGTTCATAACGCGGCACTGCAAAATAAAGTTGCTGTAATCTATCAGTTCGAAGGGGACTCTGACCCCGAGACAGTGGCTGTTACACCAAGCTCGAAGTATAATAAATTCCACTCACGAGTCAGAACAACTGGAGTACTAAGTAGTAAAGAGATGTTACTGTTATACAAGCATCTGATCAATTCAATAGAAATACAAACAATGTAAGTAAAGCATCGACTTGTAACGGCGACGAACCCTTCCCGTTGCCAGTTGCTGGCTACTGGTTATTCTGCGCGGATAACCGATACATGATCCTAAGATGGTCATCTGTTTTCTTCCCATTCTTCCTCAATGCCATATTATTCACGGAATGAAACAAGACATTCCCACTCGTCCTCCATTGAAATGTTGCCATGATACATTTGGATACTCTGTATTATTTATCTTACGACGGAAAGCAATGCATTGCCTCTAGCATGAACTTGTGAAATGCAGAGCTTCGCGTGTTCTCAATAGTCTGAATAAAATAGGTACGGTCAAAGCTTCGCCTCACCGTTTCCTCGCAGGAAACGTTGTGGTTGAGATGTAGGCGATAGCGAAATGCTCGAACATGCCCGGATGTGCGCTGCTCAGGGAAGGCTGTATTCGTTCTCCAACCAAATGTCAAGAAGGTAATCAGTGCGGGTCCCACTACGTCACCGCCTTGCACTACGGGAGAGAAATACATGAGAAAATAGGGCGGCGAAATTTGTGATTCACTTTGTAACGTATATCATATCTACATCAACGAACAGAAAACATACCGAAACTAAACGAAAGCATCAACAAAGCAAGATAAATCGAACGACTGATGATACCTTTAATCCTGATACCAGAGACGCGCATCTTTGTGTCTTCCAGCAACGACCGGCGTCTGGTGAGATGTCTTATCCAGATAGCGAACAAGATCAGCGTATCTCGTCTCTTTCTGCCAGTAGCCGGACCGGAGAACACGCACAAGCGAGTCCGTGAAGATTCCAATATACCCCGCCGTGCCATCTTCCCTTTTCAGTCTCTTCGCCTTTGCATACTGATAGTCTCTACAGGCCGCCAGGACCACATGGGAGCTCATATCTGGGAGCCAGTCCTTCGCCAAAATGGAGCGATAGCCAGGATAATGCATTAGATTCTTCTCCCCGGCAACGAGCATTTCCTGAAGTGTCGCGCGCGCCATCGGGGGAGAAGTACGCGCTCCTGGCTCCGGTAGGTTTCGGCAGACACCACTGGAGTAACAACAGTCAAGAATGACGGTGATGCAATGACCCTTTGCTCGAGAAATGAGTGTTAGTATGGTGTTCAATTCGCGGTCGCTGATATCGGGGACGGGAACACCGTCGGCGTCAAGCGTGTCGCGATCAATGGGGCAGAGAGTTTCGATGTATTCTGGCTCGTCGTCTTCTTCCGTATGGGATGGGTAGTAGGAGCCGTGTCCAGAGTAATAGATGATGATATTGTCGCCGTACGCGATCTCGGGGTTGGTAATGAGACTGAGAAGGGCATCGACGATGTGAGCACGGGAGGGGTATATAGGATCTTTAAGGGACGTATGCTCCTTGTTTCCAAGAAGAAGCTGGACACGATCGCTGGGCACGCCGAGGTCCTCAGTCAAGTACTTCTCCATCAACCGTGCGTCCGGTACACAACCACGCAGGGGATAGGATGCGTACTCGTTGATACCAATGAGGACAGCCCAGAATCTAGAGGCGTTGACACGGTATGGGTCCTAAATGCGACTGATTAGTATTACAGGGTATGACAACTCTGGTTGCGACTCACGCCTGTGGGTGAGGGACACGGATTCAGTTCGACTGGAAGCTTCCGCTGAGAACGACTATACTGAAGACGGAGGCGGCGGAGCTTGCGGAGATTTACCACAACGAGTAAATAGTCTCCATTGCGCAACACTTTGTTCTTGGCCTCAGAGAGAACCACGATCGGGTCGATACCCTCCTTAGAAACCCCCTCTTGCTCTGCGAGATCCAACTCCAGCTGCTCTAGCAGGTTTATTTCTTCTGAATTTTGTTCCAATTCGGATGATATAGCATCGGACTAGAGGTAAAACAACGAGTCAGAGTTTTGATGGAGAAAGATGAGAGCCAAGTCGGACGAACGTCAGCCGGAGCGAGGCAGCCACGTGGACTTTGCTGATGCATAGGCGGCAATTCCCGCAGGGTCATCTTGGCGGACAGTTTGGCAATATTAGGATAAGGATTGTGCAGAGCTTAGAAGTGGAATAGTAACTGAGATTGAAGGTGGTGATCACAATGAAACAGCGAAGGAGCGGTGGGCAAGCATTTTATATCCTTGAGCCCTGCTACAAGTTCCTTACATCAGGCTTTGAACCTTGCTTTGAACGCTTCCCTAACCTCAGGGTATCGGCTACAATATCCAGATAAGAACAGCGTCAAATAACGTCAGCAGACTAGTGTGCCGAATCCGGCATGGACGAAGAGTATCAGTAACAAGTAAAGCTGGACCGATAACTTCGAGGCTGAGTCTGACAGCCGCGGCAAGGCAGGACTTATTGATGGCTCGATTGAAATTTTATTTTAGAGCTTCAACGCCACTTGAATGAACCCCCCAACGAGATGGAGCGCTCGAGAATTCTACTTATCCTCGTACATGAATGAATCACTTGCAGCAAAATCGAATAACGTCTACTTACAATAGAAGTCAGTATTTTCCCCGTATTTGTATCTCTCTGTATCTGAATATTTATGTACAGACCAAATGCAGAAGCGGTAACGACAGGTTATGATACAAACTTAAGTAAAGCGATAACTGACGAGCTCGAGAAGTAAATATGGTACAATGAAACGGCGACGAACCCTGCTTGTCGGCGGTTGTTGCCTGCTGGCTATTTTGTGTGGATGTCCTATACATGATCACAACATGGCTATTTATTTCCTTCCTCAGTACCTGATGCGCAGTATCTTCGTCTCCCGGTCCGCGTCTTCCGTAGGCCGATATGCATCTGAACCGTACCCAGGGTCGCGCCATTCGGTACGCACTCTCCTCACGTCGTTGAAGCTCGCAGTGTGCAGCTTGAAACTCGGCTCCCTCACACCTTCGCTTCTTCGGATGCGGACCACGGCAGGCACCAGAAATAAGCACCACAGTTAACTTTAGAACAATTCGAGGATAGAGGGGAGATAGGCGGCGGGAACAACGAGGGGGCATGCGACGAAGACGAAGGTGATGGTGTCGTGACGCTCTGCGGACGGTCTGAGATTGCCGCTAGAGATACTGGTGCGTTGGGCATGGCGGCGTGTCCTGGCAAGCAGGCGGGAAGTCGATGGTGGGTAGCGGGCTGGTAGAGCGGCGTCATCGGGCCGTCTTGAAGAAATGATGAATGCCCCGCCTTCGAATAAACGCTTGGCGGGACCAATGCCCTTGCATGTTCGACGTTCGAGTTCAAAGTAGACGATCGAAATCGTCATGCGTCAGCAGCCTAGAGTGGATACCGTTCCCAGTAAGCCTACAAAACAAGTCAAAATCTTGTACGAGGGGAAAACGTCGAAAAAACATACAAGATCCGAAAAACCAGACTTCACTGAAAACTTTGGCGATCCTTGCGTCGCTATAAGGACCAAGGTGCCACGATACCTAGCCATAACTCCCAGAAGCAGGGAGCAGCCAATCCACGAGTAGACAGTGAGAGCTGCAGCTATGGGGTATGTCGAGAAATTAGGTCAGGCAGCCGCAGAGAGTCACGGATTTCTGGCATCGTGGCTAGCTGGAGGAGTTCAATGTGAGCACGGTGGTGGAGCGAAGGATCGTTCGGATTGGCTACGATGCCACCTGGTCCGATCCGGACGATGATCAGCTTGGCATCCTTCGAATTCAATACATCATCGCAACGCCGTTGTATTCTCGGCTCCGGGCTTATCTTCTCGCTTACCTCTGTTAGGATGGTGTTCTGTTCTCCAACGCAGGAAGCAGCACTTAAGACAGTACTGCCTGTAAGAATGATTAGGCAGTCACATTTTGGTTCTTCGTTTGTTGATACATGTAAGCGCTTTCACCAATAACCTTCTTCCGCTTCCATCTGATCTTCGAGTTAGCAAACACAACCTGATCCACACCCAGTAACATCCTCGACAGCTCTCTTATTAGCCAAGCAGAAGATGCTCTACTAGGGACGTACAACAGGCATGACCTCTCCTGAATACAGTACCTAGCGTCGTCTCACAGATCCATAGGCTTCACATATGTCGTTCATACCCGAAGCCAGGACACTAACACGTGGTACGAGTGACGTTGATACTGATCGGGCAAAATCCTCTCGGTAACGGACTTCGTCGGAAACAACGATCGTACTCTCTCGCACAAGACATCACCATTGTATTGTCGTCCCGATAGCCAAAACCGTCACCGTAGACCACGAAGAACTTACCTCCTCTCCTTCACTGCTGGGTGGCGAAGAGCGCAACCACGTATGTCCCTCTCGCCAAGCCATCCGTCATTCTCTGACTACGCCCAGAGCATCAACAACACCGTAGTCTACAAATGCAATCCTGTCACTGACCTACCAAAACTCCATTTTACTCCCCAATGACTCCCTCATGGCAGCAGCGCTCAACAAACTCCATTCCTACCAGTCCACCAGAACGCTCGCTAGCACGCTAGCCGATGCCAGTCCACTAGCATGAACATTGATTCCAATCGCTACAGATGTCAAATTCCAAAACATGAGCACATGCTAGGGATGCAAAAAAATCGACAATCAGACACCATCCCGGAGCGTGGGTATGCACGCCCAGAAACCAAACCGGGAGTTCAACGCCTACGATAGCTGACAACGACTATCTGCGTTGGAGAAAATCCTAGGGTGGTGCACAGTTTTGGATCACGGAAGACTGGTGAGGTCAGGAAGGCAGGAGAGTGAGCAGGAGGACGGCGGGATGAAGACCGGGTCCTCGACGTCCAATGATGACAGAGACGGCGACGCCATTTAGAGTGTTTACTCTATGCCCAAGGAGACGCCACCATCAGTACTGATGCGGACGTCACAGCATCATCGTTCTCACCCTCGTCGTTCGCTCCGTTGTCTCCCACTGATCGCTAGGAAAGTAAGTTTCATTTATGTTCATTGCTAAATATCTCTTGCTAATACATGTATTCTAGATCTTTCCAGCCGGTCATTTAGATCCAAGAGCGCACGAAGTGTCAATAATCTCCCCAGCCGCCACGTAAGCCCTCGAAGACGGCCGCACGCCCTACAGTCGAAGAATCCCGAACTCGTCCAAAGGTTCCGCGAAAATACGGACAAACCTGAACGCGAGCATGAGCCTATGGCTTCCCCGCAAGTTCAAGTTTGTGGTATCAATGCAGAAGTTCTCGAAGTTCGACAAGGAGGATATCCAGATCTGCAGATCGCATACCTCGAGGAAGTGCCGCCTAGGAAGGACGGCGGTGAATCGCTCTTCGACAATCATCGTGAGTTCATTGCAGAGCCAAGTCGACACCGAAGTTCTGTTTTGAGCTCCCGACCCGGAGAATTTTGGCCGCCGACGAATGTCATGGTCATCACTGCCTTCATTTTACAACCCTTTACTGGTACTACGGCCTGTTTTTATACCATCCGGTCTTCCTTGCGATCTCTCCCTGACACTCGAGAGCGTCCACCTGCGACCTTCCCTGCTCCCTGCACGTGTCATTGCCATCACCCATCCATCATCCATTGCGTGACGATCCAGCGCGGCAGTTCGCCGATGCTCGAAGTGCGGCATCAGCAGACCCCTATGCGGCATCGCGTTCACTGAATCACAATGGTGGCTTTTTTGCTCAACTTTTTGTTTCTCGGACCGCCTCTTGGGTCTTAGCTCAAGACCTCAAGGTTCGTCTTTCTGCATTCATTTGCCATGTGTTTAGCTAATTGACTTTAGCCCGGCTCAGAATGAAGGACTTCAAGCCCGACTTCTCCCTGCCTGAAAGCCCGCAGCGAGCAAAACCGTGGGGTGCTGAGTAGCAGACGGTCGACGTATGGTATGTTCGTTGTATCATTCGTTTTCACGAATTCACTGGTGAGTTTAGACACTGCGATGGATAGCTTCATCAGTTAACGCACATGTGTTTGTATGTTATCCGAGTCATGCGAGTATGAGCTGACCCACAAGGAGACGACGTCTGTATAGCAAGTGCTACCATTGAGTACCACCGTCGATGTACGTATTTTCCCTGCTTATCGCCCCTTCAAAGAAATTGAACTCTGCCCACAGCTATGACTATCTAACTGGCTGGATCGTTGTCTCGAGACGACGGATTTCCATCCCACTGGCAACTAAGAGTAAGTCGTTCCCTCGATAATTTACTCTTGTTCTCTGCTTACCATTCTATAGCCAAAGACATCGATTTACACCACGCGTCGCCTCCCATTCAGCAGGGTTCTTTTTAGTAACGCGAGGTATGTAGTCATTTCCTGTTGAAAACATCAAACTTACTCCGTATCCTCCTGCAATGTAGGATTGTTCCAGGACAATCGTACGTCGCCTGCTTCCCATTCTATTTCCGTTGACCTCATGGTATCTATTCTTAGGGATCTTCACATCTGTACTCTAGGGATCGATTCTTCTCTGATGCAATGTCTAGTACTCGAACAGATTGGATAGCAAGTACATACCGTGAGTATCCGTCCTGTCCAGGAGGATTTTATGTAAACTGACTGATTTTCCGTCAGGTTCTCGTCCCGAGGATGGTATAATGATACTCATGATGTGACTAAGATTGTCGAGCCGGGCGCCACATTGAACGACGAGGCATATAAAGTGTAGTGCCACCTGTACATTTCAATGATGTTTACCGCCTCTTACGGTCCCCCATTTGCGAATACTGCCTCCACCCTTACGCATGCTTTGTAAAGTGTTCTCTGTCAGTCTATTAATGGTACTAGGTATGAACTAGCGATAATTAGCCACTCTGGTGCATTGTTTGCGCGGGATCTTGCCGCTATTATTGTGGGCAGTACACTGCATTCCGAGTTGTTGGCTACGATGCATATCGTGAGGTCGTTTTTGAGCCCGATAATTTGGGCTACCCTTACAACACCGCCCTCGGGTACCGGGAGATCGAACATCAATGCCACATGCACCTGAATTATTCTACATCACTAACGAAGTCCATGACCGTGCTTACAAATACGGCTGGACGGTATCCTTCAATTGTGTTGACGAGCGTGCAGGACTTGCGTAGTACGAATAACGCGACTTTTGCTACGCCGTCCTAGTATGTTCCTTTTCAAGATATGGATACTGATATCTGATAATGTAGGTAGTAGTCAATCTGGGACTTGTAGGATGTCATTCTGGAGTGCTCCGTCCCGCTGAGGGGTCGTAAGAGTCCATATGTAGAGCATTATACACAAATTCACCCACAAAATCATTGACTGGTTGAACGGTGGCGGGACGGGGCGACGCCTACAAACAACAGAATCCAGAGAAATGGACGAAGGTCCCACCATTTCCCTTGTATTTCGTTCTCTCCAATTTGAATTCTTTGTTCAAAGGCTGGTCAGACGCTATGGCAGAGTACACGTCTTCCTCCCTTCCCTCATTTCCCCATCGCTAATAGTAACAAATGCCATTCCCGGATGGACAGAACATAAGGACTCTACGGTCTGGGTATTCAACAACATCGCACAATCCATACACACCCTTACTCAACCTACACGCCCATCAATCCAACTCAGGTACTCCTCCGTCCAGCAGCTCCACGAGGTCCACGGTAAGCACTCATCCCCACCTACGTCGACTCGTCTTTGACCCCAGCAGATGTCGGCGAAGTATGGGCAAACATGCTCCACAATGTCTATGCTGCGCTCGTCGAGGCGCACGGGTTCTCTTCAACAGCGATGGATGACCCTTCCGGCACGGAAGGAAATGTCGTTTGCCTCCATCTCTTCATCGACGCGCTGTCTCTCCTGCCTTGTAACTTCACGCGTAAGTAACGATGGCAACCTTCCCGTGTTGCATAGTTGATGAACGTGCTGCAGTACCAAATGCTCGAGACGTGTGGATACAAGCCGATCAGAACTGGTACGACAGGACTAATGCGTGTACCCTATGGAATGCTTTCGCGAGTCAGGGTTTAGGAATTATGTAGACAATACGAGTGTGCCAAGTGGATGTTAAATATAATCACAACACCAGCCATCTATCATTCATTGATGTATCGCCTCTCCTGCACCGCTTGCCGCCACATTTGCGAAAACAAATTAAGACATCACGCCTTGGTGCTCAAGGTATGGCAGCTTCGTGAGATCTTAGATTACTAGTACATTTTGGGAAAAACGGAAGAAATGGAAATGGGACTTATTCACATGATTTGAACCTCTGGCAGCCGGGTGTCTTTGTTAGCCCATTCCATGACATATACCTGAGGTGCAACTGGCTCATAAAAGTGATTGGCCGAAATAAGGCAATATAAATACAATTATAATTCTCTTCATGATGTACACCTATGCACGGATAATCATCTACAATATAAAACCGAAAGGATTATGGTCTACGATAGAAACGGGAGGCAAACGGGCTATAAAGATATCACTCCTGATACCAAATATGCGCATCTTTGTACTTTCCAGCAACTGACTGGCGTCTGGTGAGGTGTCTTATCGAAACGATGAACAAGATCAGCGTATGTCGTCTCTTTCTTCCAGTAGCCGGACCGTAGGACACGCACAAGTGAGTCCGTGAAGATTCCAATATACCCCGCCGTGCCATCTTCCCGTTTCACTTTCTTCGCCTTTGCATACTCATAGTCTCTACAGGCTGCCAGGACCACATGGGAGCTCATATCTGGGAGCCAGTCCTTCGCCAAAATGGAGCGATAGCCAGGATAATGCATTAGATTCTTCTCCCCGGCAAAGAGCATGTCCTGAAGTGTCGCTCGTCTTATTGGGGGAGAAGTACGTGCTCCTGGCTCCGGTAGGTTTCGGCAGACACCACCGGAGTGGCAACAGTCAAGGATGAGTGTGATTCTGTGCCCCTTTGCTCGAGAGATGAGTGTTAGTATGGTGTTCAATTCGCGGTCGCTGATGTCTGGGATGGGAACACCGTTGCCATCAAGCGTGTCGCGATCAATGGGGCACAGTGTTTCTGTATAATCGTTATGGCCATCTTCCTCCATATGGGGCGGGTAGTATGAGCCGTGTCCAGAATAGTAGATGATAATATTGTCGCCATACGCGATCTCGGGGTTGGTAATGAGACCGAGAAGGCCTGCGACGATGTGGGCGTGGGAGGGGTATATAGGATCTTCAAGGGATGTGTGCTCCTTGGATCCGAGAAGGAGTTGGATACGATTGCTGGGCACGCCGAGGTCCTTTGTCAAGTACTTCTCCATCAACCGTGCGTCTGGTACACAACCATGCAGCGGATAGGAAGTATACTATTGATACCAATGATGACGGCCCAGAATCTAGAAGCGTCGACATGGTATGGAGGCTAAAACTGCGAATAAACATTATAAAACATAATCACTGTGTTTGCGACTTACACCTGGGTGTGACGGACATACATTCAGTTCGACCGGAAGATTCCGCTGAGCACGGCTATATTGAAGGCAGAGGCGATGGAGTTTGTGGAGCTTTACTACAACCATCGAATAGTCTCCGTTGCGCAACACTTTTCTCTTGGCCTCGATGAGAACCGTAGCCGAGTCGACGTTCTCCACAGAAATACCCAGTTGCACCGCTACCTCCGACTCCAACTCCTGCAGCGAGCGTATTTGTTCTACGGTTTGTTGATATTCTGATGATATGGCATCAGACTAGAGGTAAAACGACAAGTCAATGTTTACATGGAGAAGGAAAAAAGTCTAGACGAACGTCGGCCGGTGCAAAGCAAACACATGACATCCCGTGTTGCAGAGGCCGAAGGTTCATCTCGGTAGTATTATTGATGGACTCTACTTTGTCAGGATTAAACCATCCTCCTTGAGCATAGGAGCTGTTGGTGTGTATCGCGCGAGTCGAAAGAAGGGTGAGAAGAGTGAAATAGGTGGGCTGTTTGTCTACTTCATTGTCACAGTTTTCCTTGAATTTATACTCACTGGTTCAGCTCGCCACTGATGGTTATACAGGCACGCAGCCAAGATTCGAAGTTGTTAACAATTTAGTGATATAACTACATTGAATTGAAAAGCCTCCGTGAGAGAATCGCCAAAAATACTGAGGTACTGCGGATGCGTTCTAGTCCTCTGTTTACAGACACAAGGAGAACTGACTAAAATATCATCGTCAGGCTTGCGGCCTTTGCAAAGGTCCCGAGATTGAGCACCTTGCCGATAAGTGTTCGTTCCCATGTCCTCAGCGCTACAAGTGGCTAGAGACTCGGGACTTTTTGTACAAAGAAATCATGCAAAAGCCTTGGAACCTGGAAAAGCAGCAATGGACTCTGCGCTGGTCACTATGCCTCTCGTCTTCTTCCTGTAAGGAGTGAGTCCACCTTTAGAGATCATCAGGTACAACAGGCGCTAAAGTAGTGTCCAATTAGTGTCCAATATAGTCGGACCCCTGATTTGTCATAGAGCACCCACTCTATTTCAGAAGGTACTACGAAGAGGCGATGCAGTAGAGGAGGGAAAGCTCGAAAAATCCGAGAACTTTCACATCAGTTGTAACTAAGAAGGAAAGAAACCGAAAGATCAACGTATCGTCAAGACCGACTGGGAACGTCCCCTTCAAACATCCGCATCAGATCCGCGTGTATCTGTTGCTCAACAATGAAAGTGAAACTCAGGTCGAACTTGTCATGAACAGTGACTTGAAAATTTCGTCAGAGACACATTGACCGACGACTTGCCAATGGAACTCATATATATATACATGTAATTGAAGTTTCGCTGATGACAGATGAAACTGATTACACTTTCAGAAAGAAACTTCTTTGGACAGTGTCCGAAGCTTGTTAAATAATCCCTGCAGGGGAGTGTCGAGCGAAGACAAAGCGAAAGGGGTAAGAGCAAAGAGCGGTAATTATTGTAGACAGACTAACTTAATAATTGCTGTATCCTATTGTGAAGATATGCTTCGACCTCGCAACTGACCACGCGTGCATGCCACGCGACCACGCAGGCACACCACGCACCGCCACACTGAAAAGCCACGCGGCCATGCAAGCCACACAGGCACCAACATGCAGGCCCACGTGTAGACCACGTAAAGTCAGTATCGCACCGGAAATCTGAAAATTTAGGGCGTTCCGATCATAGCACCTATACCTAAGTTTCGGAAAGTGAATGGGATTTGCTGAAATTTTGTCCGATACTAAAAGTTCCAAGACAGCGTGAAATCTATCTGAAATTGAAGAAAGCAGGAATGGATCACGAGGCTCCGGTGCTCGAGCCGAAACTAATTGTTCCTAGCTACCCTGAATCGTTGCCGATAGTGTTGTGAAAGGCCGGGCTGGGCCGGGCTTTTGAGGCTTAGGCCGGGCTTGAGCAGGCTCAGGCTCAGTAAATTCGTGAGCCTGAGCCTTGAGCCCAAGCCTTACAAGGCTCAGGCCGGGCTCAGGCTCAAGCCCGGGCTTCTGACTCAAAATATATTTCAGCTTATTGGAGTTATTATATGTTAGTATCTATTAAGATATCACTTTGTGAGTCTAATATACTATCTATTGAATCACACTGAGCATCTACGAAGCTATTTTCACTCAATTGGACTTATTATCATGAATAAAACATGTTGCGATGACATCACAACCACTCTCGATCAACAACAACTTGCATATAGATAAGTTCTATCACGAAAGCATGGTAAATCAGACTATCAGATAATATTGAGGTGTGTTACATTCATAAAAATTGACTTTAAGAACAAATATTAACTACCTCTCAAGCCCAAGGCTTCGGCCTAGGGCTTAAGGCTTTCCTTAAGCAAAGCCTCAGCCCGAGCCTTGAGCAAGCCTCACTAGCAGGCCAGGCTTTTCAGGGCTGGGTCAGGCTGGGCTGGGCCGGGCTTAAGGCTTGAAGCCCGGCCTTTCACAACACTAGTTGCCGAAAGCACCTGTTTGGGTACATATTTCGGCAGGACCGGTATCAAAAATATAAGTGCTACTGAAATCTAGTCAAGAAAATTCTATTTCGGTATCCAGTTTTAGGGAAAGCCGAAACTAAGGTTTCGGGATTAGTTTCAGGTGTACCATGCTGGAACTGTGGTCCGAAATCCTAGTTTTAGTTTATTTGATGTCGGCACGGGAAACAAAGGTCTAGGCATGCTGTTCCGGACACCCACAAATCTTAAGTTTCCCCTCTGCTGAAATTTTACCCTAAACGGAGGCTTTCGTAATTAGTTCAGGGAATTCCTGAATCTTTGCTTTCAGACCTCGATTACAGCAGCCTGGATTCAAATCAGATATCTTACATTCTGGAGATGATTCAAAGCCTTCTTGAACCTTTGGTACAGCTACCAGTATCAGTAAGTCCTGTTTTGCACATGAATCTTAGGTATAGGTAAGTAAATCAGACTGTCTCAAATTTCTGTATTCCCGGAGTGTATGTGCTCTTGAGTAGTAGGTTGGAATCCATGTATCTACATGTTAAATATGCTAATACTGTATGCTCACAATGAATCACCATGTTTCCTTGGGTTGTTCTGGTAGTCATCATACAGAACACCTTCTCCTCATTCTGCCTTCAATGATAGGTGACCCCACATTGTGTATCTGACAACTTCTCGCTCAATCAACTACCTTTATGGCCTATTCGTCATTGAGACATCCAGGAAATTGTTTGAATCAGTAGAAATACTGGTAAAATTCTTCAAGATTGGCCATGGCACAGATTTGGAGTATTTGGCTACGCTACGTATTCAGAATGTGATCCCAAAGGCGGGAACAGACGAGAATGGACGTGACGAGATATATTCGAAGGACATTTGATTGTCCCCTGTGATGTGTCAACCTGATGACCATGCAGCCATGCAGGTGACCACGCCGAATTCTTTTTGCCCCACGTGGGCTAGTTGTCAATCCTATCCCCTTGAGGCATAACAGCATAACCTCTGGTGCAGCAGTAATATTGTAAATGTCAAGTCTCGCTAGCATCCCCCTGCACATGGAGACTAAGGGGCATATTATCCCTGTCACCATCTTGCGCGTCTTCGAGTGCTGCGTATATATTCCGCAACATCAACAAGCACTTTCTCATTCCACCATTCTTCCCAACCCAATGCATCTGCTCGACCTCGTGCCAGAGGTACTGTCACTCATAGTCAATGACAGGGACCGAGATACCCTCCTTACTCTCTGTCTGACAGAGAAACACCGACTCCATGCAATAGCGCGACGGTTCCTTTGGCGGAATGTGGTGGTAGTCTTTGATGCGGTGCCTGCCAAAAACCCAAGCCAAACCTCCTTTCTTTCGATACCTCTCGTTTATCAGCTATCAGGACCCTCTCACTCGCCATCCATGGATACTTTGAGTTGGACTCTAAGCTATGCTCTCGGATTTTTACGGATATGGTAAACTTGCACCATGTTTGCGTGGTTGGGGAACTGGTACTCTCGTCTGCTCGATCATCGACGGATGCGATGCTGAGCTGCAGGACTTTGCTGGAATGGCTCTGGTCCATTCGGAGGCTTTCTAATTTCGTGCTGTCATTCAAACATACATTTTATTTTGGGACCTCTGGCTGTCGAGGGATTGGAAGTGAATGGTCCAGGTTCATCATTCCACTTGCGGAAAGCCTAGTTACTAATGAGGTTATATAAAGGTCTCGATGGGGGATGCATGCATGTTGGTGTAACTTTATGGCGACTAACAGACGGGAATCTAAGGAGGTTGTACATCATCGATACATGTTGAGATTTGGCATGCCGTGATATTATGCATTTGACACGCACTTTGGAGGCCCATTTGTTCTAGTATGATGCGGTGCCTATATTAGGGACCACAGACCCGCCTGACATCGCTTGAGGTGCTCGTTCTGAATATCCCATTATCGCAGAGCATGCTTGAGAGGCTTCTCGGAGCGGTATCCTTGTATCCAGCACTGAAGACACTCTATTCAAGAGGTCTCCCTTTGTATAAGTCTGTGGTTTAAGCCTTGCTGAACTCGTTTTTCCCTTCAGTGCGGTATGTACGTCACTGTGAAGCCCTAGTACCCTGCTTACATTTTCATCTACATAGAGTGCACAATCTTCTACCGCTGATATGCCGTCTACGCGTTCACACCTAGATTTTGCAAATTTGTAACAATACAATTGCATATCTATCCTATACTAGTGATGGTAAAAGGACTATAGCTGAGGCTTCAAGCTGATAGTTACAGCAGTATGTGACTAGTGAAGCCAGGACTTAGCCGCGACACCACTAGTGGGTCAAATCTACCAGCCGGCCATACTAGTAACTTGAATACTAGCCAGACTAATTAATATAAGGCCACTAGTAGACGAGTAACATGACTAGCACACCAAACAAGAAGCAGAATACACAGATCTCGTGAAGTTCAGTCACTAGCAGACTGATCAGGGCAGAAATGCCTAAGTCAGGTTAACTAGTCATGCAGCAATCTCGAAGCAGGACTTAGAAATGAATTAGCAACGGATTAATGTTACGCCCAGATCCGACTTGTGCGATCAGATCTATTACGATCAGCACTAGTATGGCCCGGCTGCGCTTTTGATCACAGCCGACTACGGTTGCGAGCATGAGGCTGTGGCTAGTCATTCATCTCCGGTGCTAGTGGCGTGTTGCTGGGTCAAGAACGCGAGATTAAACTGCTAGCTGAGCTCCATGGCTCACTAGTCGTCCAATAGTAATTTCTAGACCGACTATTGTGTGCCTATGCACGATCTTTCGGGCCTAGCCAAGAAATCAGTACTGAAAATACCCCACTAGTGTAGCTGTTTGTGTCACTTTGTACCTTTCTTTACAGTATATAAGTAGTAGAATAGTCACTCGCATGGACAGACAAGCCATCCCTGCGATTGTGACAGACTAGTCAGTATCTAGTGCCCCCAATTAAAGGCTTTTGTGCTTAACCTCGACGAAGCGGCTACTAGTCGCTACGTTACCCATAGAATTGAGTGAATTGAAGTCCCTTTTGAGCATACTATTGTGTCCTGCAAAGACCAAGAGTGTTTTCGAAGTAATTCTTGCAATTTCTCAAAGTTAAAGTATTATTCTTAGGCCAAGAGTGCCACTAGTAAGCTAGAGTGCAAACTAGTCAAGTGTTATCACTTGTAAGGAGCAGTTTCTAGGCCAAGAGTGCCACTAGTAAGCCAAGAGTGCGAACTAGTCAAGTGAAGATCACTTGTAGGAAGTAGTACAGGGCCAAGAGAGCCATTATTTCGAAGCAGTCATAGTCCCAGCAAGCGCAGTAGCTCAAAACCAAGTCACATTCATTCAATTGTGTCTTACCCACCCCACTAGTGCAAGTAGTACACTTGTAAAACTCACTAGTAATGAATAAAACATCTTTTGAACAACTTCCCTTGATTATCAAGTCTGCAGAGTGCTTCTATCATACTCAAAACACCCGAATTCAATCAATTGGTGATAGTGTAGAGTTGTGAGAGGTTTAGTGTCAGTTGGAGATCATTTCTGCCCACTAGTCTTTTGCCATTCGCTGTTACCGAGCACATCACTGTGTCCAATATCCGGGCCGCATACCCCACCCAGTCCATGTCCAATGTCCAGGCCACATACACCACCCAGTCCGTGTCCAGTATCCAGTGCATGCACACTACCCAGTCCATGTCTACTATCCAGGCCATGTATGCTCCCCAGCCCAAGTCCACTACCAAGTCCAAAAACTACATCATTATTACAGGCCTTGGTAGGAGGTGTGTCACTTTAAAGTCTCAGGTATCCACCTACCAGGTCTGTTATTCTGAACTTCATGATTGCATTTACCCTGACATGCTCCGTTCTGGAATAGGTCTTAATCAATTACATACATGCCTTCTTCCCTGGCACGTATCAGCGGTTGCACCGCAATAATATTCCTCTGCCGATAGTCATCCAAACATGTGACTTGCCCGCCTACAAGGGATATATTGTTGATATTCAACCTAATGTGTGGGCGACCATAATCGCTGACATCGATAACATCTAAGTTGTGAGTTCTATCCAGTTTGTCATCTGTCAATGGGATTAATGGTTGGAAAATGTTCAGAGTGTCGCCAATCCAAAGTGAAAGTTTAGACAAACATGGTTATGATTAACCCTCCTGGGCTGATGCTACGAATAATAGTCCCCACCATACACCATGACTGTACCTAAGCTCCGCTGCAACGTGATGAATAAATTTTGCTTTCCTCCTCGTAAATGATAATACGCTGATGTATCTCTGTTGACTGTTCTCCCTGCTGCGAGCATTTCCTCGATCTATGGTGGTATTCCATTGACATATCGCATCATCAACTTGTAGCGCACATTCAAATCTGTATTCCATGTACCAATGATGATAACCCATTAGCGAGTTCTAACTGCAATTAGCAATGTCTATGAAAATCACAAATTAATCGGACCAACTCTACGGAAAAAGCGAGAGAAACTTACCAAGCAAGGACTCATTAGCTCTAGAACCGATGTGAGAACTCTTAAGTACAGGAAAGGTAGGTATCAATCGCAACAGCTTTTGGTGCGTATCTTGTGACAGAGGTAAATCTAGAATGACTTCCTCAAGTGACAGGAAACGATGCTGGGGCATTCAATATTAACTGTGAAGAAAACCACAGAAATCGTGGTTTAGGTGCTTACCTCCAAAGCATGGGTCAAGTGCAAGATGTCATGGCATCCTGCATCGAGGCATGTATCAACGAGGCATAATTTTTTCAGTTTACCGAGATGGGTGTCTGTGAGACACTGTAATGTCACACCGATAGGGGGCACATAGAATTCTGTGTTATTCAAATGCATGGGTGCATTAGCCTGCATTCTTGCACCTGCATTTGCGTTTGCGTTCATACACATGCGTTTTCCATAAAAGGCAGTTGCGTTAGTTGAAATGCATTTGCGTTAGTTGAAATGCATTTGCGTTCACATGTGTGACATCATCTGCATGTGTGACACAACATGTCCCTTCTCTCAGACTCCTATCCCCATCTTTAAAAGGTTTCCTGTACCAATAACATGTGTTTATAGATTCTGTGGCTGAAATTACTGATTCCTGTATGTTAGTACAGTATGTACTCTATTAAGTACAGCATGGCATGATCAAACATTGATCAGCTATTCAAATCAGGACCCACGCTCTAACTCCATGTCCCCGTCGCGTTGCTCCATCCTTTTTCCCTAGCTATCTCATGTCAAATGTACTTTCTTCAACTGGCATAGTGAAGGGAAGGCACCCATCTCTTGTTACCAAACAGTCTTTGAATCTCAATTCTCAAGTCTCCTTGAATACACTGATCTTTCCGAATGATGTATTTCCATACTACTACAACTTTGCTGACTGACCAGGGCTCCAGAGGTTCGTCTTGAGGGTCATAGCAACAGGAAGAAATAACAAATCGAAGTTAGGCATATTACCACATCCTTGTATGTCTGACTGGGACTAGGAAACTTATGCTTTGAGTATGGCATCACTTTGAGCTTTGCAACAATAAAATATCCTTCCATCATCCACTGTCCAGCATAATCTCGCTGGCCAACAGGGACCACTCCCTCGGGATACATCTAGATTCAACCAGGTTAACCCCAGAGCGTGCTGTTTATGTATGTAAACCATATGGTCTCCTTCCTAGTACCATCAACTTATATTTGATTCATATAGCATTTGCTTCGCTTGGCAGAGGTATCTCATCTCGACTCTCATTAGTAAGTCATTCTATCTCTCCTTTGCCATTGCCTCTGATTTTTCTGCAGATACATACCAAGTTCATTTGAAGTTCATAGAGGATAGCACTGAATAAATTTATTTCATGATACATTTATATACTTTGCCAGTCCAACCTGCCAGCTATTGCTATCAAGATTATCCAATATCCAATATGTTCCTTCATTTTTCAAATTATGCCAGAAATCATGCCACAGCGGGAGTCTGTTACTTCGACACCTTACTACCAAATTTCCATGGGTATTTTCATGAGTCTTAGTGACATTCTTGAATGATGCTGCTCTAATGCACGTTTAACAGAAAAAAACCAAGTGCACCATAGCCACCTGGCTCCTGGAAACCGACTCCAAGTCTGAGGACGTAGACTATGAGGAGAACCAGTCTGCCGCTCCTAGTGCTGGGGAAATACCACCGACAGCAGTACCTAACCTCGGCAGAATTGTTCCTATCTATAGTCGTGAAACTGGTACATCCTTCCAATCTGATACATCATGTATAAAACTAACAGCTCATTCTGTTGATTAGGGGCCGTTGTTGGATATGTTAGCCATGATGACGGAATGCATAAAACTCGCCCTTCTGTGGAGGCCACTCATACAGAAACAAATCCACATGCTCCTGTACCACCCACTTAACACAGAAATGCTGGTTCTACATTGGAACGAAGGCCTCACATTGAATGATCTCGTGAGAATCAATAACTACTTCTTCTGCCGGGTCCTGAAGATGTGCAAGGGCTTCCCAATAGACTGGGCTACTGGTCTTGCTATGTCCCATACACAGACGCTCCTCATTGCATACAGGCATCAGGATCTTTTCTTACAGGATGAAGACTGTCCTCCGACCTCAGATATCGAGGCTGTCAATCGTTTTGTAGAACAAAAAGCTTGGGAGCAACTGGTTGGTTACACGGGGTGTACTACAGATGGAAAGCCTAAGTCTGATGCAGCAGATGTTGACATGGAAACTCTTATTCTACTAGAGATGTGAATGTTTGATAGATCGGAGGACGCAGGAATCATGGGAAATCATCAGTGAGGATTAGATGTTGGTATGCACCAGGATGGTTGGTATCCTTGCAGTAGCGATGGTCCGGAGGGAGAGAAATAGGTGCATGAAGGAAACGAGTCAAAACTTGAAGTCAGTCCATTCCAATTGTCTTTAGCGAAGTCAGACTAAATTTCTACTACAGGTCGGGCCAGAATTTGATCAAGAAGAGCTTGCACAATGGCATAGAGTAGAATTAGAGAAGGAAGAAGAGGACAAGCATGCACAAAAGGTAACTTGTCCAAAACCCAAGATGCTGCCTCGCCATACAGGTATTACAGGCAAGCACTGAGCCCCAGATGATATTCAGGCTGAACTGCATGCTTCGAGGTCTGGCTGTCCTAAGAAAGATACTGCACCACCTGCTAAACACAGTCGCAAGAAGTAATGGACGATACAGACTCAGACTTGTAGACAAAAGGAAAACCTTATAGTTGATTGATATATTGATATTTGTGTTATTTTACCATACACCCCTTTAAGCACTTGATATCTTAAGTATCTGGTTCATAAGGAAGATTAATTTGAGGCCATGTTACAATGAAACACCCGTTTCTCAAGTGAAATTTGAGTTGAACTTGAGTGAAACACAAATGTGACAGACCTGTCACACATCTGCATTTGCTGTGTTTCCTTTGTAACGCTGACGCGCTCTGAAAGCGTTTACGCGTGTAATTTTGCGAAATGTATTAATACCTACATTTTATAATAATAAGTTACCAATGCAGAGAAGCAATGGCTAGAGCGCAGCATTTAAGGTGCAGGCAATGAGATGCCTTGAGTGACGCTGGGTGGAGCGCATGGCTTAACTTGAGAGTGATACTATATAGGTCACACTACGTCTAAAGTCCTAGTACTCGACACTGAGTGCGCTGACAGTGCACACAATACGCGCGCTAAGAATAGAACAGAAGACGCTTATGAGATAATTAAAACTTCGTGCAACATTGATCTATGATGCACAAGGCACTGCCGTACTGGCAGATGCCGCTCTAGACTTTAGAATGTCAGAATGCGATTAAATCCGAGGTTTCTGGCTTCGGCCGAAGCGCACGAGACCTAGACAAGGAGCTGGTTGGTCTAGCTACCATAGAGATTACTAGAAGACATTATTCCGAGATACATGAGCTGCGCGGTATGCTGCAACTCCGAGGATATACCAAGTAACATCCATACGCGTGCTGAGCACTGCTAACTGACTTCGAGTCATGGAGAAACAAGAGTCTGGAACCAGGTTGGAGCTCTGAGAAGCCGCTAAGCTATGGTGTGATGACAACGACATGCGCGGGACCCAGGAAACGGAGTTCCGCAATCCAAATAATACTATATATGGTTGTACTAATTTGTAGGACGTAGGCTAGATAAATAGCGCAGTATAAATCGTAGTGTACAAGTTTCGGACCCCCGTTGTAGTCGCGTGCAAGCCCTCAGCTTGACGCCCTAGCATCAGGATCAGTTTGTAACTTCGAGCGAGAGAATATACCTAGAATTGATATCATAGCGAGTGAATTGAGTTGCGCGCGAGGCATAGAAAGCTAACGCGGCACTTGTGTGATTGTTAATTGGTTGGGTGACTTGCGCTCTAACCTGAGAAGAAGAGTTCAGTGTCATTGAGGACGCGCTCTTGTGCTTTGAGGGTTTTGTGTGACGCGAGGCACTACAGGTGGCAGAGGTTCAAACCCTTTGGCTTGATTAGTGCTCGCTTGAGGGTATATATTTCCCAAGTGGCATAGGTTCAAACCCTGTGGCTTGCGGACGGCGTTTTATAAGGTTATTGAGTCTCTGGATCGCATAGGTTAGAACCCTGTGGATCTACGATCGTTTTGGAAGCTCGAGCGCATAGGTTTGAATCCTGTGGCTTTAGTGGACGGTTTTGTGAAGGGTTTCTGCTTAGAGCGCGAAGCTTTGAGTCGTGTATTGTGTGTTTTAAGTTGTTTGAGGTCATTTCGTGTGTCGCTCGAGACTTATTGAGGGTTTTGTGTGCGTCTCTTGACGTTGTGTGTATTGTTACTACACCTTTGCCTTGAGGCCCAGCGACAACTGTCGCTCCTCTTGTTTTAAAAGCCTTTGGACTTAGAGAAATCTAGATACCATACGAGCGCGATCGCTATACGACGTATCATATATTCTGAGAGTTTGGTTGTGCTAATTTTATCTGCTTCTATCGCATCAGAATCCCCCACGAACTTGAGGGTTTGTGTGTGTGTAGTGTTGGGTGTGGGTGTGATCAGTGTCTTCGACGCTGTTGCAGTTCTAGCCTGTGCGCACAGAGTCTCTTCAATGCGTACATTCTTACCTTTTGACATGCATGAGATGCCTTAGCATTTGCATTTGTGCATGAACACATGCATGAAATGCTGGAACGCACACGTTCAAATACTAACACATGCATTCGAGATGTAAATGCAGAGATCTCGAAGTGCGTGACATGTGTAGGCCTTTTTTATCATTAGCTGGCCTTTTGAGCATCCTCTGTGGCCTTGCAAGTATATAACTCGATGTCTACTATGGTTCAAAGACTCATCATAGCACTATTAGGTACTTACCAACTTGGTATGATCGAGTACACTGTCAAGAAATTGAGATATTTTGGTAAGACTCAGTAACTTAAATTTTCACTCACATTCATATATAACTTCATGCAGACATAATGACGAACACGCAGCAATATAAATGCAGATGAACGCATCCAAACCCAAGAGAAACACAAATGAACGCATCCATGCACCATGCAAACGCAGAATTCTCTTGGCCCGCCAATAGGCATGCATTCGCCATCAAGGCCTATGAGGGTGCTTGTTGGTTTCTGCGACGTCAGATACAGAGAGACGAACCTGGACCATGGACCTCCAAGTTTTCAACAGTGAGAGGGCCCAAAAGGAAACGCAGACTCAAATGACATCGGGAGATATGTAGATCTCAAATAGTGATGGGCACCATATCAGCAAAGTCCTGCGAATCTGCATCACAGCGATCCAATTCCAGAGTCACGAGAGATGCCATTGTATTCTCAAGAATCATGCAGATAAAAGGACCCGAACCACCCCTCACACGAATGTAGTTCACATTGCCCATTTGTGTGATTGCCAGGGCATAAGATGGAGAATGGAGATCAAAGCAGTCTGGGAAAATTATGGAGAGGGACCTGATAGCAGCTAGGTGCCCGGAAAAGAGGGAAAAGAGGTTGGGTCTGGGATTCTGGTCGATGTTGAATATGATGGTGATGTTTCTCCAAAGGAAAAGACGAGCTATGTTATGGATAACGTGTTTCTCTGTGAGACAGAGCATGCGGAGGGTATCAGGATCACTGAAGTGAATGATGTATGCGAGCAGCTCGTATGGGAGGTCCAACAGGTGCATTGCGATACAGGTAGGAAGAAAAAATTCGCAGGATGTCTACATTCATATACTCGAAATTTTGAATGGGTGCCTAGAACTAAAACCAAGCCTTGGGCAACAATGCGCAAATCCATCAAGCGCGGAGGGGGGCAGCAAGACGTACGTCCTAATACCATTGGTTAACACGGCAGGCAGCCCTCGCTAAGCTGAATGGTTGTACATGAATGCATTGGGAATGATGGTGATGTCGGACAATTTCCAAAAGGAGCAGTCCTCATCAATCCAAGCAGCTACTCTACTCACCAGATCCCACTTTAATTAACCAGTATATATCCCGGCAAATATAGTGTCCCACTATTAGGTAGCAGTACTCTCATTCCACGAGGTATACTTGCTTGCTGATCGATGTGGTGGTTCAGGAAGGAAGGGGTGATGTGGCTAGGCACGTGGATCAATCATTCGATCAGTTATGTAGCTTGGATAGTGACAGTCAACAGGATTCGATTCAGGTTCTTTGAACAGCACCTAACCGAGACCATGGTCCATTACATAAAATCGTTTAGTAGAACGCTCAGACTTCATTATAAACTGTGACATGGGAACTTGCAAGTGTATGAAAGGGCTTCCAAGATTACTGAGATAGCCACAAGTGCCCTTAACTTTGGTTCATGACCAAATGTAAAGTACTCTTTTCTTTCATGCAAAACGCATACTCCGTTCAAGCTGTATGCAAGCAGCTACAATGTAAGAGCTCGAGCCATCTCGGAGCTTGACAGGGATATGGCCATATCCAACATCTGATGTTTGACCAAGCCTACAATACCCTGATTCGTGAATGCCGTTTTCTCTCTACAATGAAACAAAAAAAGCGTCAACAATGTCTAAACGTCAGTGGGATGAGGAACTATATACCAGTTTGCTATACATGAGGATGGGGAATCGTGCTGGTGTTGGAAATACCGGTCCTAATCCCTCTAAGCAGCAGGAAGCAGTGCTCTTATTCAACAAGAGGTGCATGCTTTGCAATGGCGCAGGTAATTGAAAAAAGGAATGATGTTGCTGTACATGCGGATCAATTATTGGATCAGGACCTGCCTCAGTTGTGACTAGGCTAGACCACCCTCATTGATCCTCTTAAAATGAGATTCGACTTGTACACTCACGGCCTACAGAGTACCTTGATCTAGCAAGTCAAATATTCGGGCAGAACATAGAATCGGCGATGGCCATCATATCAGTCCTGTCCAATTCCAAAGTGCGAGAGATGCCATTGTATCGTAGAGAACCAGGCAAAGGAATGAATCTGATCTGTCACTCACTTCCAGTTGATCATACCTGCCGAAGGATCAAGAATGGAAGTGGAAATATACCCAAACAATTATAGATGGTGATGGGAGCGTTGGCATGGTCCGGTTCCTCCACAATCACGTGCTCCATTTCCATAGTTCTCCGTTTGTTCATAGCTACACCTGAAACTATCACTAGCCATCAGGCATTCTCCCTCTCAGACCTAGTGATATGGTTCCAGTGACCTGACAGCAGAGAGGTGCTCAGTATCATGTCAAAGACACCGGGTTTGGGCACAGAATCGTGAAGAGGATGGCAAAGTTATGATGCAGAAGCCGACGTGATATGTCGTAGAGGATATCCTTCTCCATGAGACAGGCTATCGCGGTCTGTGAAGCCAAAGATGAGCGTTCCACGAGAGGTACATTTTGTAACGGCGCGGTCATTGATGTGATGATTGAAAAAAAGATTGATGTGGCTGTGTACATGGATCAATTATTACATGAGAACGTGCCTCAGTTGTGCCCCAAACTGCTGTAGTTGAATCCTTGCAAAATGGTTTTTTGGCAGTCACATTCACAACCTATACCTTTATCTAATGATTCAAACAATACTATGGGGTGTGTGCCAGGCAGCCCAAGTCCCAGAATAAAATGCATAATATGCGATCCCATATGAGGGGCGCTGAATACGAAATGGTATAATGGCCTGACAGTTTGGGGTTCAATTCCCAGCTCCTACATTTGCTGATAAGTACATTGTTTTTTATTGTAGGTCCAAATACAACTAAACGTCTCTTGAAACAGTCCGAGTATGGGGGCCTCGCCAACCGCGTTCAACTGCTGAAACTCACAATGACCGGATTCATGTATACACCCCATAGATCACCTATGAACAAAGGGTGTCAACAATATATAAATGGCACAGTTAAAGAGATGAACTATACCTGTTTTCCTTACATGATGGCCCAATATAAAATGCTCAGTATCAAGACGAAATTACACCTGCAAACCATGTCCGTTCAAGGGGATCTGAATAATAAATAGCTCTCAGTCCACGATTATCCGAATGCCAGCCATGGAAATCTCACCTGCGCTCAAATGTATGGTGTAACAATTTCCTGGAGTTTGTTGATGAGACCTACCCGCGCACCATGACGACCTAAGGATGAGACAGCTTTGAAAAGGGATACGTAGCAGTCAAGAAATGGCGATGGGCATCATATCAGTAAAGTCCCATCCAATTCTGAAGTATGAGAGATGCCATTGTATTGAAGACAACCAAGAAAATGAATGGATCCGATCCACCGCTCACTTCCAGTTGATCATGCCTGCCAACGGATGAAGAATGGATGTGCAAATGTTCCACAACGATTATAGATAGTGACCTGATAGCAGAGAGGCGCTCAGTATCACATCAAAGATGCTGGACATGCACAGAAATGTAGAGAGGATGGTAGCATTCTGATGTAGAAGCCGACATGATATGTCACGGAGGATGTCTTTCTCATGAGCCAGGGTATTGCAGTCTGTGAAGGCAATGTGGGAGGTCGAGAACAGTACTTTAGTTGGGAGGTGAGAAGCTAGTGTCACTGAATCTTGTCCCTTGATATACACAAATGATGAAGGGCATCTGAGTCTGGACGAAAGGATGAGTAAGTTCGATGAGCAACAAGAGGACGTGGAAGGCAGGTACAGTGATCACGTGCACAGCCACATTGGGTTCTTTTCAGTCTGAGACATGTTTTGTGGTGGCAAAGAGCACCGGTGTTCCTTTTTAGGAGTGCATACCTTTTTCTAACTGAATGGCCACATCGATCATCCCAGATGCACAAGCACAGCACTAGGTGCCCCTCGATCCATGCCAGTATTCTCCTTTCACAGTTATCGCTAGGGTCAGTCAGTAGCGGGACATGATGGACGCTCGTTCTGACATGCGTCTTTTATGCAGGGACAGGGTGTGTAGCATACCTGCTTGGAACGATGAGAATTGTTGATTTCAGTTATGCAGAGGGCCTTGCATCCATGTACACCTATCACTCTGCATTGAAACCCAATTTTCATGCACATACAGTCAGCCTTAGTGTGCCACTCCGGGTTCTACTGCACTCGCCACAACAGATGTCTTCAAGTTAGTCATGTTACTGAGCTTACTGATCGATGACAGGGCTCCTCCTGTTGTGTGTACCGACTGGCAGTTCACCAATCCTTTGACAACCGACCCGCCTTTGCAGAGACTCGGATTTCCCTTCATGTGCATGCCTACTATATCTCTCTCGCAATTACAAGAACATACATCGCGCATTCGTAAACATGCTAAGATATTCGACAACTTACCTTACACTGGAATGCCTACTCTCATTGAGTACCCTATGCACACATATAATGTTGTCACCCAGGCACCACGGCAATGATGGGTGACCCTTTTGCAACTGCTTGAGCTCCCAGTTGATGTCTTCTTGGTTCCTCATTGACAGCGAGGCTTTTCTCGCTCTTCTTCTGGTGTAGAAGGTTCTCCACTCATCCCTTCATACTTTTTCTTCCGCATCGAGAACACCACGTAACATTTGGATTGGAAGCCTGTGATGCGGAGTCACAAGGCTTTGCTATCTCCAGAGCATTTGTATTTCGTGAACCAGGTATCTTCTGGGATCCCTCAACATCAAGAAATTGTAGTTACACATCTAGGTTCATCTCCCTATATGTTGTTTCTCATATCAACTGATGTGCTTATGTTAAAGTGCATGGATGCCTGCAATCTTACAAGCATAAGAGATACGCTCTAAGATCTCTGGGCGACCTTCCTCACACTGAGATAACAACAAGGTGTACTCACATTTAATACCATCATTACTGTGCGGACAACCCGTTGGCTTACAGTATACAATGCGGTGATACTTGACCCTCATGCAAGTACTTGAACTCCCCACAAAGGCACTCTCATCGACTTCTTCCTCCATCTACCTTTATATAGCATGCTGAATGTTGTGGCAGGTCTCTTTCGACCGATCCAGATTAGCATCTCTCTTATTCTTAGGACTCTCCGTAGTCTCTGAGCTTCATCTGATTTGTATATCAAATTTTACCTATTCCTGTGCACCCACTGTGACTCCCACTCTCCCTTATCACAGACCGAAAAAATTCTTCCTTGTTTTGCGGAGAACCACATCTTTTGTGGCATAGCTCGGCTTTTGATACCAGCCAGAAACCTCTCTTTTACTTTGATTCCTGGCACATATTGGCTCTCAAGTCCCTTTCTATAATCATCGCAGTTTCTGTCCCACGTGCGAGTGGCAGATTGGATCCCTTTGTCTGCTTCGTCATTGTCAATGACATGGCGTGTCTCAATTGGAAACCTGGGATGCCGAGCTGCATGAATTTTCAGATACTTTGAACTCTTGGAGGTTCCATGTTTGGTGATGCTGCATCATATATCCATGCTTCGGGACTTCTCACTGTCGACAAATGTTCCAGGACCTGTCACTCCATATGTCATTTCCTGACATTATGACATGGAGATGGGGTACAATGAGAAGTGTTAGCATCAAGAGCATGGGTATTGGCTGCTTGCGTCAATACGAGAATCTTTATTCCTGTAGAATTGATGCATCAGATGAAGTTTGATTCCTACAACTGTGGACCTGTTTGCGCTCAGTGGGATATGCAGGATGATAATGACAGGCCTAATCTAAGTGGGATACTTGCTGTCAGCTTAGGACGGGCTTCCTAGTCAACCTATGGTAGAACCCGTTGCTTGCATAGACAGTGTGTAACCTCAATCCTTCCGTTTCATCTGCTCATTTGTATTGGCACCTCATTAATCTCTCCTGTGAAAGTGCTTCCTGGATAACGTCAACTGCGCATCTCCGTCAGAGGAATATCGGACAAGGCTAACATAGTCTTTTCTCCACATGAATGAATACCGTTTCATGCATCAAGAGCGACTCAGTGTTGTACACTATCTGAATCATGCAATTAAAAACAACAAAATCCTAGTAAAAATATAGCTCTCTTTTGCTAACTGCAGATATCCAAGGCTCTCAACCTCTTCCTGTACATTGTCTGTCAAGGCAAGAATCATTCTCTCCAAAATTGGACTGGTATACACCTTTTTAATAGTTCCCTGCTCCAATCATTTGCATAAGAATGATACAATGGCAGCACTTCCAGGACCACACATCTGCACAACCAGTTCCTTGAGCTCAGACAGATTAAGGGACCTTCCTTTGACACTAAGTCCATTCCCATAATTCAAGAACCTGATGAAATCCTCACAGCAATTTGTCATCCTTAGCGTATGCAGATTCCCGTGACTAAGTAGGAGGAGGAGCTGCAGTACCACTGGTAGAGATTCTTCTGTGGCTGTCTAGACCTCTAGAAAGTCTGCTGGGAGAACACAGATTTCGATGTGGTTGAGTGACAACAACTGTTCAACCTGGACAAACATCATCAAATCCACGAGAAACACTACTACTCTCAGCTCTTTCCTGATTGTTTTGGAGTGTCAGCCCACCAAGGGATGGGAAGTCGAACTGTCGGAGAACATTCTGTGCCTCGCAAGGACCCATATATCCTAACTCGAGTCACGTGACATGAGGAAGAACAAGATGACTCTCAGGAACAGGCGGGTCACTGACGTCCTCTGAGTCATTCAGACCAATGATAAAACTGAGCTCCAGACACGAAAGAGTATCCTTACTATCAGCAAGGATCCTACGCAAATCCCCCAATGACAGTCGGCTGATCCACAGCTGATTTTTCAAAGACAACTTGCGCAAATTCGACATGCAGAACAGACCCCAATATCTAGGAACCCCTAAACAGCCAGCGCTTCTGAGTGATGGGTAAAGTGTGCTCGAGAGTTCTGTAAGAGGCTCATCAGCCTGTGGATATCCAGAGATGTGAATGGGCTCCGCTACAGACTCAAAATCATACAAGTCCTCATACATGTTATGTGTGCTGTTCAAAGGAATGATGTGGTGGGTATCCAGTTGAGGCATTCTGACGCTCTGTAGCTGTGCACAAAGGTGGACAGCAGAGGACCAGTCCTCTGTCGAGACCTTGAATGTTGGCAGGCGATGAGCATGGAGAGGAGGAAGAAGTGTTTTTGTGTGAAGTGTTCAAATTGTTCCATCTCATCATCTAACCCTAAGAGATGAAAATCCAGGTCTTGGTCCCCAGAGCATTTGAGGATCAGAGTCTCCCTTGGGAAGACTTCAGAAAGTTCAAAGGGAGAGTTGGTCAGAATGGGAAGCAGGTCGGCTGAGGCGGTGAGTCGAACATTTAGAGAAGTCCACAGTACATATATAATTGTTCCATCAGCATGCCTTGGGCATATCTTGCATCTCTATCCATCAAGCGAGGATAATGTTGATGAGCCTAGACTCCCGTGGCAACGGCAACACCAAAACTCGGAATGAGATTGGGCAATTAACATGACAACATGGCAATCAAGGTGTAATGTGTGTGCGAGTGGTTTGGTGCACCTCCATGCAGTCAATTCTTCAATAACGCAAGATACACTGCGACTTTTCAGTCAGCAAAGTAGTACTCTTGGTCAATGAGTACTAATAGACGTTGGCTGTAAGCCAGGAGGGATCTTGATAAACAAGATGGAATGGAATCTGGTATGACATGAATACCAAGAAGCCGTGAGGGGAACAAGAAAACGATCTAGAAAGTGCGGAAATGATCTGGAGAATGTGGAAATGATCTGGTGAACGGCTCTAGATGGTGTACCTAGAAATGAGTCGAAACCACAGCAATTAGGGTGTGGAAACTGCCTTGGAACTGAGAGAAACTGAGGGAAAACACAGTAATTGAGGCTATGAGAGGGATGCTGTGGCAATAGAGGTATGGAAATTCTGAATGATGGTGATGACAAGGGTGATCCTATGGAGAACAATGCTGAACTGGGCCTACACAGAGGCAATATAATCCTATACTGAACTGGACAATGAAAACAATGACGACGTAGAAGGTGAAGACAATAAAACAATCCTATGTGGTGAAAGTGAAGCAATGTTGCGGCATTAAAAGACAAAAGCAAGTTATTGATGTGAGATTTGTGTATTGGCGCAGTATAGAGTGTAACCAACAATGTTAAGAGGAAACAAGCAGCAATGGATAACTTGGAGTAACCGTGGCTGACTGTTAATACCGGAACTGGTCAACTAGGTGAGAACTACTACTAAAAATGCGGTTTCTAGCTAGTTTTTATACTACAAGTCCGGTTTTATAAATAGAATACAAATCTAAGCCTTAGTAAGGCTGTAAGTCCTTGGCTTTGTAAAAGCCGTAGTAAACATATGGTCCTTTGGGTTCTAAAGTAACAGCAACTCCTCGACGTTGCCATGTACGGACAGAAACCATATGGTTTTATTGAGCGATGAACGGATCATTAGGTGCTGTTTTGCTGTGGACTGGTGAGGTATGGCTTTCATACTGAGATGCATGCTTGGGTCTATGTCTTCTCCAGGTCTTGGCGAAGTAACAGCCTTAGTAAACACGGTCTGTAGTTACCATGTGCTCAAAATATCATGGATGGATGAGTGGCCACAGCAATCACATCATTTCATTAAGTGATTGATTGACGTGTCACTGTGGTGATGAGAAGTGATGCAGCAATTCTGTTTTGAGATGATTTGCGATCAAAGGTGCCTTACCGTGATGGAACACAGCAATTATGATGCGTAACGAGATGGGATGGATATGGAGCATTGAAGGAGTATGGAGATCACGGTTTTAGGATTGTATCTGGATGTGTGT
>JAUEPT010000226.1:0-48698 GCA_030435635.1 Armillaria borealis | reverse complement strand
TGCCATACCCTTCCTCGATCCTCACTTCATACACCAAAACTTGGTGAGGAAGCCAATGAAGGTTCCTCCATGAGGCTTCATTTACAATCTTCCAGAACAACACCAATGCACGTTCATTGATGATCTCCACGGACCCAGAGGGTTGACCCCACCAGCCTTTGTTTGTAAGTTCGGAATCCGTAGATTGTGATCGATGAAAGTGCTTCGACCACGCACGCGCCCCTGCAGTGAGACCAGCCTTGTTGGGGACAGAAAATGCTTCCAGACATACGTCTACGGAAGGGGGGATGGATCCAAGCGCAGATCCAATGGTATACACCAATCCAAGAGACAAATGAATGGCAAGTGGTGTAGACGGATCTATTTCGCCAGCAACCAGTTTCGCTCGCTCTGCAGCTGCTGAAGGAAGCTCTAGCATTCCAGCACAACACGGAGTCTTTTGTTGTGGTGATGTAGGGAATGAATCTGTTCCAGATGGTTGCCCCATGTTCGTAAGTGAATGCAAGCGAATCAGTAGAGTCTGCACAGCCGGCAACACGGCTATCCGTGCCGGGGGTGGCAATGCCCGGTTCGCGGGCCGCAACCAGAATAACAACGCCATACAATATTGCACCCCTTCATTTACTTAGTCGTCCAAGACTTAGGCAGCTTCGTTTTTGGAAAGAGTATGTATACTAGGTTGATTCCAGATATCAGATTTCAATATTGACTTTTTGTAGTGTTTTCAGATTCTGAGGTCGAGCAAGATTCCGGTCATTGTCCTCATTGTGGCCTTACTCCTCAAGGAACACAAACGATCTATGCTCCTTACATTAGGAATGCACGAGTAGAAGAGCTACTTTCGACTAATCGCCCGCTGCTGGCCGCCGAAGAAGTCACATTTCGCGATCAGCTAGCTCGGAGCTCGGAGCATTTGTCGACAATCGACAACCAGATGCGCCACCTTCGTGCGCAGTTGGCACTGGCGGAGAAGCAGAGGCAGGAGGTACTCGTCATGAACCAGGACTTCAAGTCTCTCACCAGCCCCATTCGCCGACTTCCAGACGACTCTTTGCGTGAAATACTGTTGGCCAGTTGTCGGTCATGGGCCGACGACAATTCTCTCGTTTTCTCCATTAACATGCGAGGCAAACCTTGGCTTTTGTCTCAGGTGTGCAGCCGGTGGAGGAATGTTGCGCTGTCATTCCAGAAGATTTGGGGCTTGCTTTCGCATTGATATGCAGCTGATATCTCCTACAAGAATAGCACAGCAAAGGGCCTCGTTTGCTTTAGGACAGCAAATCCGTAGAGCAGGCCGCCACCAGCTCACTATCTCAATCTGTGACCCAGATGATGGTCGTTTGGGGTCTAGTTACGATCTCATACTACCGCTACTCCTTTCCAGTTGTTCGCAGTGGCGATACCTCGAATTGAAATGTCACACCCGCGCACTCGTCCATTTCGCTCCCATTAGGAGCTACCTGGAATCCCTTGAAACAATCCACCTCTCTATACGAACCGGCACGCGCGGGGAACAAGAAATCACTACTTCTAATATATTTGAATTTGCTCCTAAACTGCGTCGGATCTCCCTCGGCAGTGGGCGAAAGGACATCGTACGGTCCTTTACCATACCTTGGCCCCAGATTACGGAATACAAGGAGGGCGGTAAACGGAAGGGCAGTCATCATGTTGAGGTGCTGCGACGTGCAACCGCCATCACAGACGTTCGCATTAATTCGACTCTCCTCCCAGAGGCAGAAGGCGGGCACCCCTACACTCTCGGGGGGCAAACAATTCGAGTCCCCTCTCTTCGCAATCTCCGTGCGCGTTTGAAGCTCAACGACAGCCATTTTCAAGCAATGTTCGATAAGCTCGAACTACCTGGGCTACGCGTCCTTTCCACAGCCCTTCCCCCCAAAGCCGATCCTTTCATCTCGCTCATTAATCGTTCACAGTGTCATCTCACAACACTATTAATTACCGCCAATACTCCCGAAATTAGCACAGAGCTGCTTCGACTATGCAAAGTTACTCCTCACCTACGTGTACTTTGCATCGCCTCTGACGGCGAAGAGAGTGGTCCTATTCCTATCTCGGACTTTTTGGTCGAGCTCTTGCATCCCGCCGATGGAGATAACTGCTTACTTCCCACATTGACGTGTCTGAATTTAATGCAGCTGAATTGGAGTCCAAGAGACACAGTTGTGTTGCAGCTCATGGAGTCGCGTGCTGGAGGATGGGTCGAAAGGGATGACGAGTTGAATAATGATAGTTCAGTTACTCGAGAAGGCGTGGCTCAACTGAAGAAGATTTTACTGCCGCGCTCGTTTGAAATGGCGTATAAAGAGAAGCTGGACGAGTTGCGATCGTTGGGCCTGAAGATTATCACACAGCGATAGCGATACACCTAGGTACACAGGTTTCTGGCATTCCGTGGATTACGCTTACTATACTCCCCAGGATGTAATATTTATATACCATAACTCGATGCAATCTATTTATTCTTTTCTACCACGTCAGCTCCAAAACACAATACAATTTTATTCCACAGGTATACAGGAGCAACAAGGAAAACACTAGGCAAACACCGATCGGTAATATCGCTAAGTCTGAGAAGAGCTGAGGCGATAGCACCTCACACTAGAAACAGCCCGAGCCGATCAAGATGGGATTCGTCACCTGCCGAATAGCCGTTGAGTTCTTAAGCACCGTGCTTTGAGGACGCAGCAGAACCACTCATGATCTCAGATGCTTGCTCCTAACACAGGCCTTGATCTCACTCGGAAGAATACTTGAAGTATGGAGGCTGTAGTTGTCCCGCTCGGAGCGGCATGCATCATAAATGTGGGATTCTAGTCCCTTCGAACGTTGGGAGCTCTTCAAGCACAGCGCATGTCTTGCTCCCAGCATACCCAGCATACCTAGCCACTTGGTCGCGTCGCGACTCGGCGTCGTCATACGTAGTATTCCACCACTTTTCATATACTTTGACTCAATTGTCTAGGTATTTCTCAAAAGTCGTGCTGTTTAAACAGTTTCCAAACCTAACGCTTATCACGATGCTTCTAGGACCTCAACGTCGCATATCTGACAGCCTGGGAAATCACCATATCATTTTTATCCTTCCCGTCCTTCTCGTTCCTTCCTTGGTTGGTCTTGATGAATCAACGGCTATATCGTCAACTCGAAAACACCGATAGCGACTAGAACACCTTCCAAGTCACTCCGCTCGGTATATGTGATGAAAAAGAAGGATCAAACAGAACGAGTAAATTTGCCAGGGACAATTTTAAGCGCCGATGCCCTATTATCTTCACGGGTCCAATGTGCATGAACTTTTGACGGCCTGATTCCTCTGATACGGTGGGGACGGCGAAGGCACTGATACCGAGGCGAGCATAACGAACACAAGTGTCTCGTGATGGTGTAGACGAAGATACAATTCGTTAGTAAACATTCGGTAATTTTCCTTTAACAAAGGTCAGAGAAGAACAATTTACAGAGGTTGAATATGTAATGTAGGTAGTATTCGTACGTCATGATGATTTGAGCAGCTAAAACAACAAGAATGGGACGATTGATAACATCCGCTTGACCGACTGAGATTGAAGAGATGTAAAGCGAGAGCGGAGGAGCAGCGCAATAAACTACTGCTGCTTGCACTCCTCGGGATTGACGTTTGCAGCCGCGGCAGCGCCACGGCCTTTGCCACCACGGCGTTTGACCGCACTGGTTGGCACGTCCGCGTCTGAATCTGAGTCCTATGAAACAAGGTCAGATTTCACACACAGGGGTGGCAACAGTGGTTCATACATCGTCGTCAAAGTGTTCTTCGTCGTCGTCGTCATCCAGGTCGTCAAACTCGTCATCATCTTCCTCCATGAGGTCGTACTCGAGAGCCTTGCCGGTGAAATAGTCAATGGCGCGGGGAATAATCTACAGCAAAACAGTCAATGAATGCAGGCCCGGTTATTGATCTGAGACTGACCTTCTCCTTAAGATCCTCGCCGATCTGATAGTCCATTTCGACTTTTTCTTCAAGTTCTTCTAGTTCTTCTTCGTCTATGTCACCGCTTGCAATAGCATCCTCACTGGGTGGCGTCGGTGGGGAAAAGAAGTTAAAGAACGATTCCGTAGGCCGCGCCTTGCGAACGACACGAGTCCGGTTTGTGTCTGTGAAAGATAAGAAAACATGAGTAATGAAAGATAATGAGGAAGACATAGATACACACTCTTATTACGCTGCTTCTTTATCTCGAACTCCTTCGTGAGATCCTTATCTTCCTTCCACTTGATCTCGGTGCCGACGGCGCGATCGTAGGCAAAATCACCAAAGTAGCCAACCTCAGCCTGATAGTAGTACGTTTTCTCAAGAGTCTCGTTTTCAAAGAATTCGTTGGGAGAGAAGACGAACGTGATCTTGAAACCGGGTTTCGAATCAAGCTGAGAAAGATTGTCGAGGTAGGAGAGACGAATATCAATGAGATGCTTCAAGGCGCCTGCATCGCGTTCGGTGATGAGATCCTGGAGGCCGATATGATTTTGCAGAGCGGTCAGCCAGAATTCGGGGATGGCACATGGAGCAGGAGCGTCCTTCGGCAGAGGGGTGTACTCCTCGTCGTCCTTAGCAGATTGCTTCTCTCCAGCCTCTATCTCTTCCTCCGTGGGAGCTATATCGCCCTTGATAATAGCGATTCTACGTTCGTACAAAGGCTTGGACAGCTCAAGGTACTAGCGAGAAAAGGTGAGCAGCTGCTCCTCCAAGAAAGAGAAAGCGACAGTACCTTTTTTTCAAGTTCAAGGCATTCGCGCTTGTACTTGTTCTGCAGTTCATTCTGCTTGATTTGCACGCCCTTCAAGGCCTCAACGCTGCGCTTGACCTCGACGGGGAGCCGCTCAATGTAACCCGAGCTCCGGCCGACAAGGTCAGCAAGCCTGCCTTGAACCATCCCCAGCATCGCGTTGTGGAGTGGGTTGCCATCGGTATCCTCCTCGTCCTCCTCTTCCTTATCCTCAGTGATATCTGGCACGGTGGGCCGCGATAATCCAGATGATAATGGGGCGTGTTGCAAAGGGGTGTTCTGCGGTGTTGGCGCGGTTATGTTGGAGCCAGGACCGATGGGCAAACTCGACGACATTTTTCGGGCACGCAGGAGGCGAACGACGGCGAATCGGCAAAATCAAAAGGTAAATGAAAGAGAAAAAATGAGGGGAAGGAAAAGCTGAAAACCCGGTGGTAGAATTGGTAAACTTTTCCCTGCGTCGGAGTTTCGAAAATAGTCACGCGGCATCAGCGGCCGGAGGTTGCCGTTGTCTCCTGGTGCATGACCACCACCACGATGAAGGCAAACGAAAGCACTGTCCTAATAGGTAGAAAAGTCGTTCTTGTTCCCTACGACGAAGGCCATGTTGCTGTTAGTATCCCTGTCATGCTTTTTCTCATTGCTGAACTTGCGCTTCAGAAATACCATTCATGGATGGAGAACGATGAATTGCGGTCCCTCACGGCGAGCGAAAGACTTACATTGGAAGAAGAGTTCGACATGCAGCGTAAGCGTAATATGTCCGATCATATCCTTGTATCTCATCTGCTCTTCAGGAAAATGGCGGGAAGACGACGACAAGCTGACCTTCATAATTCTGGCTAGACACGAGAGAGGTACCTTCCTGGCCAGTCTGGTGGATACATCCGACCTAATGACAGAGCCAACCTCCAGGCCCCCTTCTTGATGACGAGAAGAATCTAATGCCCTCGGATCCTCGGATTCTTTCCCTTCCCATGGCAGGAGATGTTAACATGTTCTTGAATGGAGCACCTGAAGACGAAGATGAGTTCACCGCTGAAGTGGAGATCATGATTGCTGGTGATTACGTTTTTTCCGATACATATCGCGTTTCCCCACTAAGAGTATCCTGCAGAACCGGATTACCGACGCGGCGGACTCGCCCTAGAAGCGCTCCAATTGATGCTTCAGTACGCAACGGCAAATAAATTCTTAACAGAAGGGTTTTCGGTACCGACAGTCTTTCCGAAGCCTTCGCCTCTACCTGTTCCGCCGTCCTCTCTCGTTGCGCGAATTGGCGACACTAATCTACCTAGTATACGCCTGTTTGAAAAGCTAGGATTTGCAATCACGAAGCGTATAGAGGTGTTTAGTGAAGTAGAAATGAAGCTCGGGTAAGGGTTATGATCTTAAACTTTTTCGAAAAACAGCTCAATGTTTGCTGGAAATAGCATCCATGAAACATCTGCGAGAAATTGACATAGCCCCAGCATACACCACTCCGAGTCTTTTCCCTAGAGCAAGAGACGCCATATGCCGGCGCAGAATGAGAGACTAACCGACGCAGTATCCCGTGTCCTATTAGATTGTTTCAATCCCTTGATGTTTTCCCAGAGTTAATCCTCTTACAACTCATTCCGTTTCAGCCAAAAAATATGGTGTCGTAAGTCTTCGGCGACACCGCTGCACTAAGTACGAGACCGTTTCAAGCTAGGGTTCAACATCACAGATGTAGAGGTATTCAAGTGACGCTCGGGTACGTTCACAATCAAACGGGTCCAGGAAAAACCAGCTTACTGTTCATTCTTTGCACAGCGCAGAAGGATATGAAGTTCTGTGTACTATCGAATTGTCGTAATTCCTAGTTGTTTTCCCAGAGATGATCCTCAAACGCTGAGCACAATATGCCACAGCTCGCTCCGTCTCAACCAGACGGCCCCCGTAAGCCTCGACCCACAATAGTTGCCATGGTTATTGTTCATATTTCCAGGAACATAGGCACCAAGTAGAATGAGCATGCGGATCACGTTGAATAATATGAACAAAACCTTTCCAATCGACCCCATTCTGTGCGGTGTCGGACCCCTTCGACTTGACGACACACCTGCAAACTCCTCCGCAGTAGTGCAATATGGCCTGGTGATGATCATTATTATCTAGGTATAATAGGGCTTAATTGGCTCCTCATATCATAACGAAATATCTGTCTAACGAGAAGTACTTAGCAACCGCGACGGGAGCGTACCCAGGCACACCCCATTTTGGATTCGCATAGCGCACAAATCACTCAACAATATAGGGCCTTCGGTGCCAATGTGAAGAATTTTCCGGAGAATCCACGTCTTGGCTCCCAATTGATGTCACCTTGGCTCGGCCATCTGTTGTTGGTGGAAAATAACGGAAGAGTTGGCCTATATAAGCTCTAGTGCTGCTACGAGAGCCACACAAACCTGTTTCCTTCCATACATTTCCTTTCCTTTCTCTCTCTCCTTCTTTTGACCGACAGTCGTTCTCGTTACGCTCCCTCTCCTACGCGCCCATTCAAAATGCCTTATCTGAGTTTCCTTCGTTCCAACGCCGCGCTGGTTGTTGCGCTATCGCTCCTGACTAGTGTCCGCGCTCACGGATACGTGGAGACTTTTGTTTATGGTGGAACAAACTATACTGGTTACCTCCCGTACAACGACCCGTACATGAATCCTGTCCCGGATCGGATTGAGCGCGTCATCCCCGGTAACGGTCCCATTGAGGACGTCACCAGCGAGGACATCCGTTGCAATACTGGCGGAACAGCACCTGCTGCTCTTTACGCTACAGCCGAAGCTGGCTCCAATGTCGAGATGCATTGGACCACCTGGCCTACGTCGCATGCAGTAAGCTAACATCATTTCACTCCGGTAACTGAGCGTAGTCTAATGAGTGGTTTATAGGGGCCTGTTATAACATACTTGGCTCAAGTTCCTGATGGTAGCAACATTACTTCATGGGAACCGGGTACCGAGTGAGTTACCTCTAGTACTATAGAAACTGGAGCAGTTATCTCAATTTGCTATTTTGTAGTGCCGTGTGGTTCAAAGTGGACGAAGCTGGTTACGAAGATGGAAAGTGGGCCGCCACCGACATTATGGTCACCGAGCAGAACAACGTTTGGTATTGGACCATCCCTTCCGGTCTCCAAGCTGGGCAATACCTCGTCCGTCATGAAATGTTCGTATTATTGGTTTCTGAAAAATCAAACTGTGCCCCTGATCGTCCTGTCCACAGTATTGCCCTTCACTCTGCTGGCACCTACCCAGGCGCTCAATTTTACCCGGGTTGTAGCCAGATTGAAGTTACCGGTTCTGGTTCCGCCTTCCCCGACTCGTCGTACTTGGTGTCCTTCCCAGGAGCTTACGCTGGAACTGACCCCGGTATCACGTTCAACATGTACACCACTTTTGACAAGTCAGCCTTATGCATCTCGTTAATGAAGCGATTCTAATATTCACCATATAGCTACACCATCCCCGGACCTGCCCTTTGGACCGGTGGATCAGGGGCTGCCTCGTCTACGGCTGTTTCTCGCGCCTCCTTTACAACTGCTTCCAGTGCCTCCTCAACCGCCGCATCTGGTGCTACTTCCGCTGCTGTCTCTGGTACTACCTCCGCTGCTGGGAGCGTCTCGGGTTAGTGGTATTGACCCAAACTAATGTTCACATCGATTAACCTCTTGTGGCGCAGCGAGTTCCACCAGCGTCCCCGCGTCTTCGCTGGCCAGTACGTCCGTGTCCTCGCAAGCTGCTGTCGCGACATCGGCGTCGTCCTCGTCAGCAATTGCTTCCACAACCTCAGTCTCATCTTCAACCGTGGCTCAGGTAACTGCCACCAGCACCACCAAAAGTTCTTCTGCCGCACAGTCAACCTCGACCGGAACCAATGATGCGAATCAGTGCATGAACAGTAAGCACCATCTTCATCGAGAACTTGTCATCGATCTTAACCATTTTAACAGCATACAACTCATGCATTGCGGCCTCTCAACCTAACCCTGACTGGGATGGCTGCAGTTCGACTAAGGATTCCTGCCTTGCGAATGCAACATACCAACGCCGCAGGTCTTTCTCGACCGCTCGAATTCCTAACAAACGTGAGTTTTAGAATATCAAACATAGCTGATGTCCTCACGAGCATACCTGCTAGGTGACAATTTGAAACGCCGCCATTCTGCCTCAAAGCGTGCTCCGAGGGTCAATACTCGCGCACAGAAGTCGCGTATGTCGTCTACTCTTTTTAGACGTGATGATTGATTGATTTGCTCCCCGTGTGCAGGTATGTAAAAAGGGAATTGTACTTCCCGTTCATGACTAGATGATTGTGGACGGGACGACAAAGAAGAATCATTTTGATACTCCAACTTGCTTTCAACTTTCTTCCTTTGGCCGCTCTCTTCCATAACATCTTGACGATCTGTTACGAGTGGAGGGTGGTTGTTTCTTAAGGCTTCGATAGCTCATGTATCCTCATACAGGTTTTGTGTGTCTGTGTTTCCTCCTTCCTAGTTACAATCTCGTTCTATCATTGGCAAGGCAAGAACCAATAGAATTATTTCCATGCCAAAACCTTGGATAACTAGGTTTGCGTGAGATTTAAATGACCTTCCCTTGGATCGACGAGCACGCATCCTGGCATTTATGCCTTAGGACCTATACCCTCAAGAATTTGATGCCGATTTTGAGGTAGCTCGCCTTACCGACAAATGAGCTATCTCAACCTCTTGGTGTACTATTTTCTTGCTTTTTTTTCCCCCTTGGATGCTCGAGCTACGTTATTCTATGCTGCTACATGTGCTCGCCCTTACCTTTCGACGCGTCGTAACTTATAAGCCGTCCCCTCATGTATGGCATAAACATGAGACTCAATAACATTACGCAGATGCGATGGCCCTCTCGGGATACGTGCTCATTTTTGCGAGACAACAATGGAACATTGAACAGTTGTCACATATCTGGTTCCCTCTCGCTCGACACACAAAATACTATTTGCTTAAACGGGCGGTGGCTTGTCAGAACCACGATATTCCCGTCGTTCTTGTGTTGTTCAATGAGAATATTTTCACGTTTCATGGATATGTGTTGAAGTCAAATACCATGATCATCTGTCGTCTTGATCAGTTGTCGCGAATACGGCACACAAGTCGGCCTTTGGTGAGGACTGAGGAGCTGTCTTGATCCTCGAGGAGTTTCTACAGAAACGTGCCAGCGTCCGCACCAATACAAGGATAAATTCTACGAATCTGCCAACCTTACGCCGCTCTTCCTTTCATGACCGAAACCGATTGAAGAGCGCAAACCTTTGTATCAAAGTCATGACGTGTTCACGTTGTAACTTTAGCAGCGGCAACATATATATAAGCGAAGCAAAGGCGGTAATACAGAGCACAGCAGCAGACCAAACAAACACATAAATAACACATTCGTTTCCTTCTTCTTCAAAAGCTTACAACTTTAGAACCAGGGTTAGTCTGCGTGTCAAATGAACAAGTATCAATGCGCAAGGTCATTATACAAGTACTCACAGAAGAGTTTCTTTCAGTATCTGCCGTGAAATCCACCGTGGATGTGATATTAATATCAACGTGCCGCTAGAATGTTTCGACCATACATCGATCAGCACGAGGGCAAGAAACAAGCAGGAGCGTAGCACCTCGTTCGTGTTGCCAGCTCTCGCGGTATCTGCAGAAATTTGACTAGGGACGCCGAAGATAAAGAGACTCGATGTGTTGACATCGGTTGAAAAGTCATCATTGACCGGTTTAACAGGTCTACGGGAGTTCAGCCTGAAGCGAGATCGTAAGGACAGATGATTGCGCGGAGAATCACGAAACGAACGTAGCAAGGAAGGTGTTCGAATATACTTGAGATGGTGTGCATGTTAGCCCGAAGCTCGAGCACGCGGAACGGACATGTTTCACATACAGTTTGCAACTATCTGGTAGACAGACAGATAGACGAGGTTCTCAGGGTAAGCTATGTTCTGAGAAGTTCCAATGTCAGGGTATAATGTGGGATGATAGAGTAACCCACGAAGACAATGACGAAGACATCCGCAACCCTGGAGATGAATTTGTTACTGGAACGATAGCATAGGAATATGGTATGCCTCTACGCAGTTATAAGGCCATTGTGAATGGTGTAGACAATGAGTCTGTTAATCATCGTGTCGGTGCTATTGAGTCCTCCGATCAGTTTGACTGAGCCAGAGTGTGGAATGTCGTACCGTTTGATCCCCGTACGACTGCTGTGGAGAAAATAGCAAAGTAACACAGCGACCAGGACATCCGTCACTACATAGAGACTTAAGGAAGCCCTGATGAGGTTCTGTATAACGGAGAGAAATATGAATCAAGATCATGTTCGACAAATGCTTACAGCCATTCTGGAGCTTTCAAATAGAACGAAATACTTCAGATGCATACTGAAAGCGACAGTGAGACAGAGACACGGGCCTGAGAACCAATGTCAGTTCTAACCTATAGATGGTGACAGCTAAACGGTAAATGGGATAACTTCCGATGAACATCCTTCATATAAGAGGCTTAAATACGCACACATGCTGGTTCCTAGACGGAGGCTGCGTCACAGAAGATAGAAGAAGAGTATGAGACACTCACCCAAGCGACAGATAGAGGGAATGACCTGATTCCAAGGTGAGCGTCGCTGAACACAACGTGAAAGAATAGGAATCTCACGACAGCAGCCACTAGAGGTATGTTGTGGTTCGACACTGCATAAAATCTATCAGAAGGTGGTAATAGGAACAAGAAGAATTGCAGCAACGATAATATATCCGTCGGGCATAAAATAAGTAGACAAGAAGAGCAATAAGGCCCTACGACCATCCTCGTTAGAGACAACGTGAAGGAGCTACGGACAGCGCTAAACCACATACTGTTATGCCGATGTTGAGCTAGTTGGCGTATGTAGGTAAGAGCTCGCGGAGACAGATGTGGAAAACTCACAGATACCGTCCTGGCATATATTTCAGTCTTCTCGTTCTCACATGAAAAATATAGTACTTACCATGTCCCTATGGCTAGAGCAGCTGGATCCCCAGAATGTAGTATGACATAATAATAAATGGCATGGCTACCGAAAGCCACATGCAAAACTTCCAAAATCCTACGCAAACCCGTGAGAGTTAGGTATTTGATTGGTGGCGATGAATACCATATGGTGCCAACCTGCAAGTCTATTAGTGCCGGGTCACTGAGAAGAGGGATTTTAATCCTTACCAAGGCCTTGAGAACGATACCGTCAGAGTAACGAGAGTAATAATACCAGGTTTGAGTGCAGGTAACGCCAAACAGGCTAGATATACGAGGAGATCAGAATACAGATGAATGCATCTTGGGGACAATTGAACCATGAAGATACGATGACACCAATGAGGAATGAGCCAAAAGAACCGTTGAGCGAAGCTTCGGCCATTTGAAAGTAGTTGAGGAGAGAAAGTAAGATTGCCGCCTTTATATTATCATGAGGGTCCTCCCCGATGGGAGTCTCGTATTGGATACACAACATCAACGGGGGATATAGCCCGCTCTAGCAATTCAATGCATTGCTTGGCTCCATCGTCCACTGGTCAATCAGTCACAGTTCATCAAGCGGAAGAGTGATCCTTTCTATGGGCACAGGCAGATTCACAGCATAACCTGTCGATGGGATTACAACATTCAAGGCGGCTGCTATTTTGGGGCAGAGAAGTCAAACCAACCAACTAGGCGGGTTTGCTGTACATAGGATAAGAACGAGCCTTCAGGTAAGTAGAGAGCGCATGACATCAGATCGAAGATGTTTCAAGCGCATGTAGGACCCCATCAAGTGCGGTATGTATATGAACATTGAGATTAGCAGTGCTTCGAAGCAGTTGTTGAGCAGATGCTGTCAGTGTTCCCTTCATGGTCCTGAACAATTTTCTGATAGATGCGTCAGTACAGTAGCTGTGATAGTACATCAACAGAATCTGACACTCGCCATTTCAATCTGCCCCCGTACCTCCATATGATTCGACCATATCTCCCCCACCTAGATTGGTAGATCAGTAAGTAAATGATCCACAGATGCTTCAAAGGCCTTCATGATAACAGCGGGGTAGAAATTGCCGATCCTGGGTTCCGGATAACTTCCAAAGGCCAAATTGCGAATGGTCCGTTTTGGACAATGATAATCAAGATAGGATGCTTGAACGACCCTCCAAATCATGGCATAAAAGACATGGATGAAGGAAACCGAGGGGAGAAACAGACAACAGACCACGAGGCAGCCATAATGCTAGGCTGTAGAAACGAGGACAGCGGTGTCACTGTATGCATTACAAAGATGAACGTAAAGAACCATGAGCATGAAGGCGAACATAAGTGTGACGAGGAACCCTCATCGTCGCCATCTTCCGTGTACGTGCATAGCTTAGAACGGGGATCGTTATCATAAGAAGGATACAGAGATAGGCGAGAGTGAACAATATGGCCACCACAAACGAGGTGACAGCGCGAATCTGGTCTGGTTTGAAAGAGAAAGCAGATAAGTATGACGCTTGCCATTGATATTGATACTGCAACAAGGCGTGGGCACGGAGTAAAAAAGTGGGTCTAGCACAAATGGCTGCCAGGGGTGTCCAGGGGCTTGCGGCTGCAGAGCACACAAATGAAAGATAGATAGATAGATAGATAACCGGACGAGGTCCCAAAAAGGAACGCCGGGACTGTGCCGCCACGAAACGTGTCACAAGGAATTGACAAGGAACCAGCAATGCATTTCGTACTACACAATACATGTCAAGCGTAATACACGACGCGTTCACATGTCTCCTTCGGACGCAGCAGTCCAAAGACTGAGCGGCGGTATATATACCGGGACGTTACGGAAGATTTCAAACACCTGATGAACAAACTGTGTAAATAGCGGCTCAACAGCAGGTAGCTGTAGCAGGCACGCCAACCAGTCTTCAGTACCAAACTGTACCAAGCCTGTTCCAGGCGAAATGCAATTGTGGGCATAATTGACAGGTGTCAGTCAAAAGTTTCCGTCGCAAGCAGACCAGACCGCGAGCGGTAGCACAAACGAGTAATGTATGTTGCTCATCCTCAACCGCTACTCGACAGAAGCGGCACAAGCGCTAGTCGCGAGGAATGCATGGTCGGTATCGCTCCGACCACCGAAGGAGTTCTACAGCAAGCACGTGGGAGGACATCCACAGAGGGATGGGCACAGTGAGATACGAACGGCGAGACAAGGTCTTCTTGCGGGGATGCAAGTCCATAACACCCGGGATGTGTTTCATAGACAGACGAAGCATGGAGCCCTTGATCATCACTTCGATATCATCGTTGAGAGACTGTAAACAGATGCCCTCGATGCTGGTGATGAGGCCTGAGGGACGATCCCGTCCGGATTTTTCTTTTCCTCTTTCTTTTTCTTCCAAATTTGGGTGAAACAGTGACACCCAGTGCAATGGTCGGAAAAACACCAAGACCAACACCAGTTGGCTGGCTTGGCATCTCATCAGATCTCATCATCACACGCATTAGTCTCGTAAACCAGACTCAACGATCCGTATGAAGATATGGATGTATTATAAACTTGAAGGTGAATTATGTTTTTACCATATTCAATGACTCGTACCTAAAAATGGAGAATTCGGTGCTGAGGCCAGCTAGAAAACAAGTTGCGCTCGTCGCTGTGAGGAAACTTTTGCACGCTGTTATATTTTGACAAGTTCGCTTCCACAATTGTCGTATCTATCACGCTGTCCAGTTCCAACGATGAATGGCACATAGCAGGACAAACAATACGCATCATTCGTGCTCCATAGTAGATGCAGTAACGACAATGAGCAAGAGTAAAAGAGTACCCGAAACTACGGACGCTGTTCTGTGCACCGGTAGGGTTGTTAACTCTCAATCGTAAACGTACCTATCTAGCCAACGATGTTCACTCGTCTGTCAGCTTTCACTCGCCATCCTGGTCATTCCTCTCCTTGTATCAGCTTCACTAAAGGTTCGCCGATATGCAGAATCCAGATACGTCGTTAACATTGTAACCTTGGGTGACGCGTGGGTGATTCTGAAGACAGCCTCATGGTCAAGTCATCGGGACAGCATTCTCGCAAACAGAACGGCGTCCGTAGTTTCGGCTGCACTCTGAATAAAGTTGAGCTTTAGGCGAGCATTGAGGTTTTCCTTAGCACCCTTGAGTAACGATTATTGCTGTAGTGCCACTGAAAGGTCGAGTGCCGGCGACAAATGTAGGAGACGACAGTGTTAATTGAAGTGCTATATACAGGAATGCCTCGAGAATAATTGCTCCTGCGACAATGGAATGAGTTCAAGTTCATGATTCAAACAGCTCCTTGACGCACCAAATCCCGGCCTGATCCCTAGCAGCGTTCTTTGCATAGCAAACTGAACGTTCCATTCCAGAATCGTCTGTAAAATAGAGAAATATCAGAGATCCAGGGCAAATCCAGGCTAGCTCATGTTGGTCGATGGACAAGTATGCAGTAGCGGCAAATCCCGCCGCTGCTTGCGGCCGACCACCATCGGGCCGAACGACCCGACATCGTGTCTGGTATCTACCCACCGCTCCGAATTTATGAATAAGTAATTCTGGCGCGACTGAATAATTTTTGGGTGAGCCAAGGTTTTGCTTTCGTCCTAACGGCTCTCAAAACTTCTTTAGTCATCACCTCGCTGCACAAGAGTCACGGTTTTCTACCTCGTCCAATCTAATTTGGGTCTGGTATCGTCGGCACTCTCGCAATGTTCACGTCGACTAAACTTTTGTCGAGCAGCGAGTTCCACCGGCATCTCCGTGTAAATTCGTTAGCTAGTACGTCCGTGACCTCGAACGCCGCTATCGCGACATCGACGTCAGCGTCGTCCTCGTCGGCAATTGCCCACGATCGCATCTTGAACCGTGGCTGGTAACTGCCACCAGCACCACCGAAAGTTTTTCTGCCACACCGTCCACCTCCACTGGAACTAATGATACGAATCAATGCATGACCAGCTTCTCGTCAATCTGGACCATTTTAACAGCATACAACTCATGCATTGTGCCCTCTCAACTAACCCTGACTAGGACGGCTGCAGTTTTGTAATACTACCTGCCTGCCTTGCGAATGCAACACACCAACGCCACAGGTCTTTCTCAAACGCTCGAGTTCCTAACAAGTAAGTCTTAGAATATCACTCATAGTCGATGTCTTTACGAGCTTTCCCGCTGGGTGACAATTTAAAGCGGCACCATTCTGCCTCAAAGTGTGCTCCACGGGTCCATGCTCGTGCACAGAAGTCGCGCATGTCCTCTATTCCCATGCCTAATGTTTTTTCTGATTGATTCTCCCCGCGCCCCGCATGTAAAGCGAGAAGGTGTACTTCCCGTTCATCACTAGATGATTGTTTACGGGACGACAAAGAAGAATCCAATTGATATTTCAACTTGCTTTATAACTTTCTTTGGCCGCCCTCTTCCATGACACCGTGATGATCTATTACGAGTGGAGGGTGGTTGTCCCTTAAGGCTTCGATAGCTCATGTATCCCAGGTTTTGTGTATCTACGATTTCCTCTTTCCTCCTTCCTCCTTACAATATTTCGGTGTCTCTCTTGCATCGGGAAGGCAAGCGGCAATAAGATCATTTCCATACTGATCCGTCGGACGAGAGCCTCGGATATTCTATGAGAGTCATTCGATATGCCCAGTTGAGGTCTACCACACTTCACTAGCTCAAGCTCCATCTGGTCAAGTACCTACTATCAGTGGTAGCGGTCCACAGATTTGTTTGCCTTGACTGCTTGCAGCTGGTACGTAGAGAGCTAGACGAATCGCGCACCCCGTTGGCTCGGTGGAGTGTACAATGGTACTACCGGCAGCATCCGCTCCTGAGACTTGAAGCTAAGACCCGTCAATATTAAGCTGCGTGTGATATCAGGCATAGTGATGCCAGGTCTTGGTTTTATAGTGAAGACCCCAGAAATTGCAAGAGTACGTACATGCCGCCCTGGGAGACGAGTACGAAGTGTTCCGACTATGCACATGGCTCTACAAAAGATATTTTATTCTCTCATTGCTTATAAGTACGGTTATACACGAACACATGTGAAAATGACAAGCAGAACCGTCCCAGGTCTGACGTGACATCATTGAACGCGAGAGAAGCGGCAACTTGAGAGTCCCCGCCCGTAAGTGCTAGCTAGCTATTGGATTCTAGGGTTAATGTTTTCGCTGCGGGTTGTCGTAGAACACGTAAGGAAGACAGGATACTGAACCCTGCTCTGAGCATCGAGTGGACATTTCTGATAGAGGTCTCCTTCTGAGGGTCATGAGGCTCCTGTACCTCATGTCGGCCTCTTGACGTCGGCCTGAGCCCACCCGATGAACGCTGGCTCAATAGAGCTTTAGCAGGCCCACCAATTAAAGTTGGATAAATGGACAATCCATCTCGGTACCGAAATCGCACGCCGCATCTTCTTCCATCATTCGTGATCACCTTTTCCTGAGCTAGGTGATCCATATATTCTATCAGCCCAATTTCCTGAGAAATCTGATATTGTAACAGAAAGCATACTCACTGATTTCTGAGTCTTGGATTTTCGACGTAGGTGCGGTGCCGTTGAATATAATTTTCAGTGAAGTGATGATTGATCTTGATTATATACGGCTTAAGACGGACGTCCGTGCTCAGGCAAAGCGGCCTAAACGGTTGTATTCACTTTCCGACCATGGCGTACAATTCGATATCTTTGATCAGGAATGGAGCGTATTGAGAACCCGTAAAGTCCCCCGGAGTCAGTCAGGCCTACCATGATCCAGTCAACCCACAACTGGATGTCAGCTTCTTGTCCTGATTCTCCTCGTTGACGAAGGTTTGTACTCGTATGAACGGGACATTATTTTCCAGCCGATCAGGGATATATACAGGTAGCTTCTTTGATTGGAATGCATCCTGTTAGGATTCGGGAGGTAATTCGTATTGGACTATACGGAGAACAACATGTCGTTTCCAGCCATATGTTTTGAAGTGACATCGCAAGAGTGAAGAAAACTCTGCAACTAGATTGAGCAAAGCCAAATGCTGGCCTAAAGTTTGATGATGGGTTGACAGTACGATGTAGAGTCAAATCTAAGACGGGTCGCCAATAATCAACTTTGGTATAATTATTTCAGCGTCAAGGACAATGGCCTACTAACAGCGAAAGCGCACTGATACATTGATATTCGGTTCCGTGACTACCACATGGTGAAGCCAGAGAGTTTTTGGGTTCTTTACACGCAGCTCCTCGGCGAGAATAGAACAGTAAGCTCCGTTGGCGTCATATCAGCGCTCTGCAACCTTGCGCAGCTGTATGGCCGTGAAAATTCCATTCTTCATATGTCGACTAGTACGGCACAAAAGTTTGCGCACGTCGGGTGATATGTTTTTAGTATCATGAACGACAGACCTGAACACTTTCTTGGAGACGATGGAAGTCCTAGACCGTATAAGAGGCAGTCAATGGAAGGTAAACCATCAAGTGAACTAGCACTCGCATTTATTCCACTCCCCCAAATCACTTCACGATGTTTGCACGTCTCTCTGCCTTCACTATCGCGGTCTTGACTCTCCCAGTCCTTGCGTCCGCCACCGCACTTCCGCGAGGAGGCTCCGGTTCCTGTTCTTCGGGCACCCTCGAGTGCTGCAAATCTGTCCAGGACGTGAGATTCATTACATTATTTTAAACAAAGATGTTGCGCTGACAGACAAATTAATAGCCCAAGTCCGACGCTGTCCAGACGGCCTTGGCGCCGCTCGGCCTCAACCTTGGGGATATCACCGCTGATGTGTAGGTTTCCATGCATGATTGAGGCCTGCGATCATGGCTAATTCGCTCTCCACAGGGGGCTTACTTGCAACCCGATCACAGTCATCGGTGCCGGGACCAACCAGTGCTCTAGCCAGGCCGCCTGCTGTACGGGCCAGAACTACGTGAGTGGAAGCTGTATCGTAAAGGAAAGACTGACAATAACCGTCTTGATAGAACGGACTTGCTGTTCTTGGCTGTATTCCCGTCAACGTTGGCGTTTAAATCAGTTTTTTCTCCGTACTTACCTTGTGCCTCTGGGAAATATGATCTTTTGAATCGAAATGTTTGGCTCAGAATGAATCACAAGTGACGAATTTGAGAGCTGCAGAAAAGGTAATCGTCGTTGAGCACTATCTTTCACACAATGAAAAAGGTTTGCCCCACTCTTTGTCTCTGAGCTTCAAAATTCAGATTCGGCGATGTCTAATATACTGCATGTCGTCGAGTTGCAAGATCCTTCCATCTCCCGAAATTTACACTCTGTTCCCAGCAGCGCAGTGCAGAATACGACGTTGTATAGAGACCCACGGACGATAAGATGCAGTCTTGGCCCGGGCTTGGTGGTGGTGGCGATGGCTTTGCGCGTGCTAAATTTCGTTCCAGGGATGTGGGCCTCTATGGGTCCACAATTCGGAGCTTTCATCAGGCGCTGCGTTCAGGGACACCCCTGACGTACCTATTTTAGTCAACGACTGCTGCATAGTGAATCAGGTTCTCGAGAACTGAAGACGCACTGATGTTCAGACACGTCATGAACAGTGTAGCCTTGGGGGGTGTTATAGGGGACTCTGAAGACAACTCCATGGTCGGACTCTGGGAAGTCATCGGGGCAGCATTCTTGTAAACAAAACGGTATCAGTACCCTCGGCTGCACTCCGACAAATATCGAGCTTTTGGCGAGCGTTACTTGGTAGAGATGGCCTGTAGTGGCATTGAAAGGTCGGTCAACGACATACTATGTAGGAGACGACGGAATTAATTGAAGTTTTAGATACAGGAATGCTCCGAGAATAATTGCTCCTGCGACGATAAAAGATGAATTCGAGTGCACGATTCAAAAATTGCTCCTTGACGCACCAAATCCCGGCTTCGTTACAATGTGCTTCATGCAGAGTTCCTTGCATAGCGGGCTGGGTATTCCATGCCAAAAACGCCTGTGAAATAAAGAAAATATTAGAGATCCAGGCCAAACCCATGCTAGCCCGTGGTGGTCGATGGTCAAGTTATGTTTGCAGTGACGGCAAATCCCGGCGCACCCTTGTAAGCAACTACCAATGTCCACCGAGTCCCTCATGAAACGTTCACCATCAAACGACTGATATAGTGCCTGGTACATACCCGATTCGATTTTATGAATAATTTTAGCGCGACTGAATATTTTTTGCTTTCGTCCTACACCAAGAGTAACCCTCGTCCAATCTAATTCGAGTCTGGTGTCGTCAGCACTCTCTCAATCGCGACTTTGAGCAAACGAAACAGAACGACTAAAAATACGAGCCCCATTGGCTTTCCTGTCAAGAAATTACGCCGAAACAAGTTGGTTGTATGACCGCCTAGGTCCGATGGTAACGTCAAAGTGCGGAACAATCTACTCTCGGAATGAGTATTTGTGACTATCCATGTGTAGATCAGGTGTTCAAGGCAGAACGGGAAAACCTGGATGCCGATTGAGTACTAGTACGGCCAGCTGGTGGGATGACTATTGACGCCGCTCTTCGAGGTCCTGTGGGAATTACAAAAGAATGCATCCTGATAGCTTCAACTTTGCTGCAGTTGAACGTGCTATTTCATTTATGCATAATGTAAAGTGCGCACAATCTCGATACAACTAGTAAAACCTGCCTTCGAAGGCGTTCTCAACCACTAACCCTGCCTTGAATCATGCTCTAGGTCCTGGAGTTGCTTAGTGAGTGTTGAAGACTTGTGACCTGAGCTTCTTCTGAATGTATTGAAGTTGCATACTCGCGCCATTGAACGCAATCCCCCTTCAGTTTTGCGATGACGTCGACCTGGAGACATATTGCATGCTAGTGGTGTCTTCCAGACGCTTATCTCTACGATATCTCATAAAAGGACGAAGTGTGGTAGCCAGCTTCATATCAAGTTCCTCGCTTTCAAGATGGCACCCTCAGTTGCAGAGCTCTCCAAGACCGAAGAAATCAACACCCCCAAGAAATCCACCATCAAACAGACAGTGCGGTTTACTCGTGCTTTTCTGATCGTCCATTTCCTCACCTGCGCCCATGTAGATTGCACCTGGAGCTAGCTATCCCTTCTATTTACCTTACTGGGACAGTGATGAGAAGTTCCCTCCCACCCAGGTCTTCGGTAACTTTTATTTCTGCGGCACAATTTCTACCCCACTGACGTACGCGGTAGAACACGTCGACCCCGGATCCCGTGCTGACCGTTCCAAACCTCATCTTCTGGGGCCCAACACGAGTACCAAGACTCTCAGCCCATATATCGGAACGGAAGTCTCGGGCATTCAGATCTCGGAACTGACGAAGGAGGGTCTTGACGAGCTCGCTCTATTCACGGCTGAGCGAAAGCTCCTACTCTTCCGCGACCAGAACTTCAAAGATCTCACTCCAGAACGCCAGATTGAGATCGCCGGGTACGCCGTTTCTACAGACACAATTTGCGTTTTGCTGATCATACTTTATTTCAGTCACTTTGGTCCCATTCAGAGACACCCTACATCGGGAAATGTAAAGGGTTATCCAGAATTTCACGTCGGTGAGAGACTTGTAGCACTTGATCGCGAATCTATGACTTATAAGAGCTTTAGTCTACAGGGACGCCGACAACGATCGATTCATCGAATACTTCGGAGAAGACCGTATCAGCAAAACAAGCTGGCACTCTGACATCGTACGTGCCATCTTCCTCATTCACTAACCAGCAAATAATTAAGTTCTCCCCGCAGTCGTATGAGCGTCAACCGCCCGGTACCACATTCTTCTTCATTCTAGATCAGGTCCGTAATTTTGACTTCTACGCCCGGCAACCCCAACTAACTTCATCCCGTTTCAGCCTGAAAGCGGTGGAGACACCCTTTTCACGTCTCAAGTCGAAGCGTACAATCGTCTGTCTCCAGAGTTTAAGAAACGACTCGAAGGTCTCCGGGCTGTGCATACAGCTGTTCCCCAAGCTGAACACTCCCGAAACCGAGGAGGACCCGTCCGTCGGGAGCCTGTAGAGAACGAGGTCGGTTCATATCCTCTCGGTCTATGCCTTGATGTCTCATTGAACATCAGCATCCTCTCGTCCGGGAACACCCAGTAACAGGAGAAAAGGCTCTTTATATAAACCAGGGTTTCACCAAGCGCATCGTGGGGTACAAAGCCGAAGAGTCTGAGTATCTGCTCAAGTTCCTCTTTGACCATATCGCGAAGGGCTCCGATTTCCAAGTGAGAGCGACCTATAAACCTGGAACGGTCGTCATTTGGGTGCGTGCTAGCTTTTTCTGTTGATTTTACGTGCCGCTCAAGTTTGATGAATGTCCAGGATAACCGACTCACCGTCCATTCAGCGACAGCTGATTTCGATAAAGTCCACAGGAGGCACGCAGTCAGACTTACTCCTCAAGCTGAGGTGCCTATTCCAGCCTGAAATGCAAACAGAAATATATTACATGAATGTATCGTTGTACAAGCAATGTATCTGCACAATTGTCTTCTTTTAGTCTAAGAATCTATGAGCCTTGGTCAAACAACGTCATCAGAACAACAGCAAGGTGTACGCAGAAAGGGCGGTCATGGAAAGGAACATGAGGATGTACTGGGGGATTAGGAAAGCAGACAAGTGTTCTGCACTCCCGGTTCCGCTATATACCTGCGTTACAAATACCTATGACAGACGTTAGCTGAGATAACTGCACAGGACACACAAACATACCTGGGTGGTCGCAGTGGGTAGACAAGAAAAGAAGCTATGGTTTTTCATCAGTGTTTGCGAGATGGACTCAAAAAACTACACTCACATGCAAACAAATCTCAAGACCTTATCGTCTCTAGAGATGACACCGGCATTCACAAGCCCCCCACATACCAAAACGCCCAGCACAGGCATGAGCAACATCCGTCCAATCGCCAGCGAGAAGATCGCACCCAACGGCAAATGCGGCCACTGACTCCGCGGCACATCCAACCTCGCCAGAGCGGATCCCAAGCAAATAAGACCCAACGGCACCGACGCGGCACCCATGAACTCTGCAAAATCGATGACAAATGCCAGCGGAGGCTCTCCGTCGGGAGCAGAGGGCATATAATATCCGTCGACTTCGACGAACAGGGCTTTTAGTGGCTTGATGAGGGCGATGGGGAACGAGATGAGAATGGTGATCGACGCGGGGGTGAGGAGCGATTTGAGGACCCCGCGTGCGGTGATACTGAACTTTTGCCATCGCCGTCGCATGGGCGAGGGACTTGGAGGACGATCTTCTGCTATAAGTGTCAGGGGTCGCGAACAGCACCCGTCATATGGTATGGTATGGGTAGCGGTCTGAGATGGTGAAGGGGAGTGCAGTTTTTCGGACGGTGCAGAAGTGAAATCCACATCTGTCGGAACCGCGGTGGAAGCTTCGTCGCAGAAAGAGACGTGTCGACCATGACGAGGACGGTGGTGGATATCATTGTGATCGTCTATGGCAAAAGTAGCCTCGTTTGGTATCTTCTCATCAACTTGGTTCTCGGCGTCCATTTCACTCCGCGCCTTGGGTAGTTTCTGTCGCAGAGCACGGGGCCAACCACGAAAGATAAACTGTCGCCTGAGACGAACACTCTCCATGACTTCTTCGGGTTCTACGTCAGGACCTTTGAAGTCCCAAGCAATTACCTTGTTTCCTCCCATAGGAAAGAAGGTTATCTGAGCCCCCAGTTAGAAACGACATTCCTGGAAAAGACATTGACGAACCATGTAGTAGATAATAAACACTGAAATGTATGCAACGGACAGGTTCTGATCGGATTCACCGTTGAATGGCGCCGCGCCTGTGATGCTCATGATGACAGCAGTCGCTAAATTCGATGTCAGACACGAACGACCAGCAGATCGGAAAATCCCTCACGTATATCACCATAATTAGCCCAACCACCAGCGACTAAGATCCCATATCGAAATCGATGGGGAACCCAAAATAATTGTTTAGTCAACCACGCTATTCCCACGCTCAAAGCCTGATAGATGACACAAATCAAGAGTAGAGGTCCTAAAACACAGACGAACGTGCGGTGAGTTTGAGGGATTGGGATGGCACAATATTGGCATGTCGACTATGGGCAGCCTGCACACCTAGGGCGCCAATATTGTCCGACGTGAAGGCTGGAACCATCTTCGAAAACATAAGACATGGTATCGTGATGTTCTGATGGACAGGATTAGGTTTGTTCGTGCTCGTGTGTCACAGTGACTCGCCAAAGCTATCTGTCCTGCTCCTTGTGCAGCCACGCGTGGAAATATATCGGCTTTGGTGATCGCATATCCACAAGAAACACACATGACACTGCAAGGACAGTCAGAACGACGGGAGAGAACCCCAGAGAAAGAATTGACGTACAGCCGGAGAAGAGGGCGGAGCGAAATCCATATCAACGTGCCTGCAGAAACCATGGCTTGCAAGAAAGAGGCCTAGCAATGAGGTAGGAACTGGATTTGCAATGCAACATACGCACCGTTTAAATAGGCAGAACACGGTCTGATCTGTACATAAAAGCAGGTCGCGCGTGAGGTCGTAAAGTAAGGAGAAAAGATCTAGGTGGAGAATATTTCATATGTCCCGAGGTCGGAAAAGTTCCGAGTACCCACAACCGGACCGACGGTCTTCCGGCAGGCCATTTCACGAGAACCCCTAGAATTCACGCTTACTTTTTGCATTGAGCCTAACAGTTGTTATGTGTTTTGCGCAAGAGGAGAGCGACTTTGACTTCGTTGTAAAGCATGGTTTATGGCTCTTCCGGCTATCTCGGAGACTCTTTTGAGCGCTCGAAGTCCCCCAAACCCGGTTTATGATGAGGCCTCGAGGTCCGAGCCTTCTTTCATCATTCATGGAAATGTCCCTGACTATCAAGCTGTACGCAAACACCTGTAAATGCATAATGTTAGTTCCAAAAACTATTCCACGTCCCTAAGCCGTCCTCTACTATTGTTGTAGCCTCAGGCGAGTGTGGAGAGAAAAACCTGTTGAGTGGGCAACATCAAAATTTTCTCCGCGGACTTGCGCTCTTTAGGTTGATTAGGATGATAGATGTTCCACCAATCTAGAAAGTTTCTAGGGTTAGCACGATCAATAAAAGATAAGCAGAGCATGCCTCCTGCGTTGATATCACCGGCGAAGCAAAACTTGTGCGAAAAACTCAAAAGCACAAGCACGAGAACTGGGTAAAAGAAACTCTTGCGCTATTCATTGGTTCAGTACAGTATTCAAATGTATTGTATTCTGTTCAAAGAATCTGTTGGTATATCGTTAGCACCTTATCGTGACCAGAATGAGATGGGTCACCTAAGGAACTGCCGTTATGAAACTTTATCCTCATCCCGCTGTCCGATGCTCAAACGCATGACGTAGGGCGCAATAACACCCACGGAAACAATTGGCACAGAGACAAAGGAGAGAACCGGCGCCTCATGTTTTATGCCAAGTCTCACCCACGCCACAAACGAGATAGTGGACCATACGACATCGTACCCAATGGAAGATTGAGCGGGATGAGAATGCAGCGTTTCGAATGTGGATGCCAGGAAAGAAGAGAGATCGGCTTCAGATATAGCAAGGTAAGTTGTCTTCAATCGCATGACCGCGGCAGAAATCAATATTATCGAATAGAGCGATGAATGTGACATTGAAAACGAGCGGCCTGCAGGCGGCAAGAGAAGCGGTAGCATAAGCACAGCGTGCATCGCGAGTAGATTCGGTAAGAAAGTTTCCTTGTTCGTGAAGGGACTGATGAAAACATTCAAAAGAGAACAAAGAACTGGTACCCATAAGACATATGGGGCAGCTCCTCTTGGCTTCGGTTTCGAATATTGCGGTGACAATAGAATGGCAAGATGGAAAAGATTGGCGGCCACGGAGATTGCAACGACCTGGCCCAAAAGCATGTACGCCCATGCGTTTTTTATGCCGTATCGACGGCCTGAATCATTAGCGAAAAGCTGCAGTGACCATCGGTATGACATACTTTCATGGAAGACAAAAACCGTCCAAAATCCTGTTGTGAACAAGCACAACTGTTCGCTCCACCACCAATTCACTGCGCCAAAGGATACGGCAGCCCAAGCTTGCTCAAAAAGCTTGGTGTCTACGAGCCAGGATGAAATACGGTCCAGCAAGGAATTTGCTTCTGTAGGCAAAGTCGTGCGTTCGAAATCCGAGAAACTCCACTGTTCCAATGATATTATGTCGATGATATGGGCACCGACGAACGTTAATGAACACTTACCGACATAAATTTAAACATGTCTGGGCGTGTTCAGCCAGTTATACATATCGGAACAGGCGCAACCTACAGAACCATGTGTGGCCAAAGGACGCGAGGGTCAGGGCAGTAAAAATCGAGACTTTGCTGGCTGAGACCGAGCGAGACGCAGTTCGAACGAACGCCTTGAGGATAACTCCGAAGAGACAGAAAATCAAAAGAAAATAGGATGCAAATATAGAGATCGCAATGGCCTTGTCCGTCATTTTCGTCAATTAAGGAAAGTTTCGCCAAATGTTCTCGTAAACCAGACTCAACGATCCTATTAGACGGCTATGGTAAGTAAATGAGAAAGAAAGAGAAAGTAGCAAATAAAACGAACCTCCCCAGTGGTCAGAAACGTATTGAGAACAACCTTGAAGGAGAAGAATTTTGGAAGAATTTCAAGAATTTGGAAAGTAAGACGGCACGTGATGATCCAGTACCATATCGCACACGTGGCGCCGAGCGGTGGTCGGAATCAGAACCATCAGCGAATTGGACAGAAATATATATGGCCATATAAGCCCTTAGCAAGGCTCGAAATACATGGCAAGGTCCGAAATAATTGCGGCAGCCTTATAAGCCCATATGAACCATGGAGGAATAGTAATCTGCATGTATTATTATGAGTATTTCTGATGCCGGTAATGCTTGTCAGACTTCGAAAGGTGTTAGTACAATTACTTGGCACCATATGCAGGTATAACATGATCGCCATCGTAAAACGAGTTCGTGATTTTTATAGCTTCTCAGGTGGCTAGGGGCTCACTTCATATATACTACGAATATTTTCACTCTTGGAGACAGAGAGGCTTGAAATAGTAAATTTATTATCATCGCCGTAAACAGAATACAGGTACGTCTAGATAATGCAGTTTATACAAATGGCTTGCTGTCCGGTTGTCCAGGTCCTCGTCTCAACCTCTTCGCTGCCAATCGCCCTCCAGAGCTGCCATCAGGAAAAGACTTAGATAGGTGAACTCTTCTGGCCTTGAACTTGAAAACACGGCTAGGAGAAAGGATATCAGCACACATCCCTGCAACATACGAAATAATTACTTCAATTGTCGGAGCCGGACGTACTCGTCCAATTCCACGGCGATCCAGACCACCAATCAAAGGAGAAGGATGACTAAAAAAATTCCCTGAGATGCTATACGGAGCTGATTTCAAGGGATCCAACTCACTGACCGTGACGATTGACTCACTTGAGCACCTTTCAACACGACCGCTTCCTCCTCCGACTCTGCACTGATATGTCGCTTCAGAAGACCTTGAATGTTTGAAATGGACGCACCGATGCCTGAGAAGAGTTGCATAGGCGAGGAATTTGCGATGCTTGGAGAGGCGATGATATCTTGCTCGAGACGTTGGGGCTTTCAACTTTGGTGGCTACTTCGGACTTTTATTTATGTTGGAATAGCTGACTACATTGTAGTTCCGGCTCGGAAGAAGAAGTCCGTATCGGAGAAGATTAGGTCTAGAGGCGAAGCGGTCATGTAGGGTCGGTGTCTGATGCATGGTCCATGTGTGAGTGAGAGAGCCGCATGGGACGAATGGACACGTACTGCTCTGTGACGAGAAGGAAAGAAGGAAGAACGCGTGGTGTCACGGGGTGCATTACATAGGATGACACATTCAGCATTGATCTGGTGATCGCGACTCGCGAGATCTCGGACGCTCGTTTTGTCACGCCATGCACCAGTTATCTTAATGACCGAACTTCTTCTCCCGCTACAGCACTCTCACTGAAGTGGGCCGAGGGCATGCTGAAAATTCAGTAGTGCAGTACTACATCCGAAGGACTCTTACTTCGCAAGAACCACTGTGAAGCCAGTTTTTAACTACGAGTCGAAATAAATCTAGTCAGACTTCCGCACACAAAACGGGGACCAACAGACGAAACGATGAAGCTATCATGGAAGAAGATTCAGAGGAATGTGATGAAGACGATGGCGAGGGGCTTTCCGAAGAAGACACCAACTCTGATGGACCGATAGAGGTCGAATTACCATCTCGATGTCATAGATATGGGGTTTGCTGGCTTACACATGGACACCGAAGCTTTTGAGGTTCAAATACAATCAGTCTACAGAAGCGAGACTACAATTTAATGGGCTTATAGTAGTGATATACGAGCTGGAGATAGTTCTATGTAATTTTGAAGGCTAAGTTATCATACTGCGAGGTTTTAATAGCATATGAAAAGGACGCAACATCGTGCCCCGGTTATATGGACTTTGTAAGGCCTCGACAAGGTGAATAAGAATTCCGCCGGATCGTGGTTGCCGCAAGTCCCGGAAACTTTTTTCCCAACCTGCTGATGACCGTCGGATGTACTCCGTCCATATTCCATATGAAGATAAGTCGTTCAATGGATGCAGATGAAGCATCTACATACTAACAGGATTCGCACAGAAGTAAAACACCAATGGAAGATATAAAATTACAATCGGATTATTGTACAACTTGTTTGGTTTGTTATCCCTACTTGCCTTGTCGCAACGCTCGTAAAACCGATTCCACATGTGTGGTGTCTGCTTGCAGACACTGCAGCGTCTTCAAGGTAGTCTCATTGACAGCCTTCAAATCTGCTATTTCTGCCTTCAAAGACTCGTTTGCCCTCCGCAACTCCTGGTTTTCCTTCCGTCTCTCCTCTATCGCGTTATCCATTTGCACCATCCGTTCCGCTATGCTATCTTGGAGATCGTCATCCATGACAAGCGTCTTTGGGGTCTCTGCGGAGGCAGTATCACCCTCATCAGTACGGGGCCGCTTCGCCACGGCTCCGTATTGACTCTGGTTATTCGGAGGGGAACTAGGCCTCTTCTGTCCACAAACCGCTCCGTCGACGGCATTCGTAATTTCTTTATCTGCCCGACGTGTGGTAGGTGAAGGAGGATGCGCGTCATCGGTACAGACGCGGCCTCTGTAATCAGAATCGTCGGACGTCATCGATTGTTTCTTCGAACGAGGGCCGGATGCAAGTTGGGAGCCGGCCAGGGCCTGCGCGACTTGAAAACACCTGTTACGACCGGCCAGTATGCACTCTCTACACCTCTTGGATTTGTCGGGTTCACCGGTCCAACTGCAAGTGAATTGGTTGTCGATGCAGAATTTGCACTGTTCACTGGTAAGGTCGGTATTGATGCAAAAGCTGCTATCCACTCACAGGATTTTGAAATCCGATTGGAATGGCATACCAATCACTAATGTCGTGTTTGTCGATTTTGGTGCCATTGAGAAGATCCAAGTGTTCTGCTCGAATGCCAGGTTTGACAAGTTCGACCCACACAAGACTCGGAACACGCCCACGAGCTAATTCTCTGTCTTTTATGCTCATACTTTGAACCAAATCTAACAAATGATCTCTCCATTGTTCGAAACCTTCGCTGGGCACCGTCCCTCGCCACGGAGTCGAATTCACGGTATCGACAAACTGTTCATCATGTATATTATGCTTGCATTCTTTGACGCAAATATGGACATACCTTGTCGACGATCGTATTGCCTTCCCCGGCTTTCTTTGGTATCGGGTAGTCACGCAGAATTTTCCTGCCTTTCAGAACTGTCCAACCATCACAGATCGACAACAGGTTCTGCTGTAGTCGTTCCTGAAAAGTGCTTATAGCCATCGTGTCTAAACAAAATTAAGAATCTATACTCACCCTTAATGGAATGCGCGCTTTCCCAGCTTCAGTATCGAGCAATTCAGTGGCCAACAACCCGAGTTCGGCAGCGACGGATTGATCCACTTCGATATACACTCCGTTCTTTTTCAGACTGAAGCAAAGTTCAAGAGGACCGATCTTTTTATCACCCATAGCGTTCGTAGTGCAGATTCCTGGCGGGGGGTAATTATTATCAGCAAGTTGGCTGAAAAACCGCCCAATTTATGACTACACGAGGCCCCTGAGGAGGAAAAAATGACTCATATACGTGTTCACTTGTGACGAGGATTTCCGTTATTAGCTGCTTGCGCCCGGACATAACGGGAAAGTTCACACATATAGGCATGGCAGGTGCAAGCGAGATGGTCGGCAATGTCTCGGCTCAGTATCAATTTTCCCATCTCTATGAAACCTCCTAGAAAGCGGGTATCGATAGCGATCGCAAATGAGAAAGGAAGGAAAGGAAAGAACGGCAGTATGATTCCGATTCAGAATTACTTGAGAATTACATGAATAACGTTCTTGTTGTTTTGCGACAAGATACGGCGATCATTGAATTTACCGTTAGTAATGCATGAGTCACTGCCGGAAGCCACACTATTCGGGACTTCCAATGAACTGCCAAAATTGCCATTCGAAAATACCAGTCCGACTATCGTAGCCCCCCTTGCTCCAACGCTTTTACCTATTAATATTTCCGCTAGCTAAAACCCCAAAAAAACTGGTAGCTTATTTCTTGTCCTTACCATCACGATCCACACTACTGTCACATCAAGCACAAAAGTAAATGTTTTTCAAAGCATATCTTTCCCATTCATCTGATGTTCTCATTATAGTGTCGAACAAAGCCATTGCCGTGTACTGTGGATCCAAAGTCGGCAACCAACCCGCGTTCGTACATGCCGCTGAATGTGAGTGCCCAGCAGTCCGACCGACCTCCTTTTTTAAGACTGCTTCAGCACTCGGAAAGGCAATGGCGCGATCCCAAAGGCCCTTGGTCTATGGCGGAGGTCAAAAGGGCATCATGGGTGCTGTATCGAAGGCTGTAGCGGAAAACGGTGGTAAGGTAACGGGTATCGTACCTTTCGCAATGGTCGCTGGGGGAGGTGAAGGGAGCAAATCCGATCCGACAACGCTGGTCGTCATACCCAATGGAAAGAGCGATCAGGTGCGCCTACCTGCCTGTTCTTCGCTCGCAATGCTGATGGATCTATTTTAGGTCGAAACGGTATGTGACATCAGTGTCTTGCGGACTGATTAGAACAATTCACTCGACCGGACTTAAAGATCATCGTGGAATCCATGCACGAGCGAAAAGTCGAGATGGCGAGACGTGTGGGGGGATTCGTCGCGTTACCTGGTGGTTACGGGACATTCGAGGAGGTAGGCATCGCATAGTTCTGAGATCCTTTTTCTGACCTCCGTCTCTAGGTTCTCGAGGTCTCAACTTGGACTCAGATTGGTATCCATAGAAAACGTAAGTCTTTCTTTCACTTGACGGCTCTCCAGCGGCGATTCCTTTCATAGGATAAATTTCCCTGGGTGAAAGCGCTTTCGAAATCTTGGGCTAAACTTTTTCACCGTCATGAGAAACTCCTCGCCTCCGCGGACCATCTCTTCGAGCGAGAAGGACGCTCTCATCTTTCATGTAACTGACGTTTTTCTACTAGCCGTCATCCTTTTGAATGTCCGATCGTTCTATGACCCCCTCAGGCAACTGATCAAGGACGGAGTTCGGGAAGGATTCATTGACCCCGTCAATGAACACATCGTTGTTTTCATTGATGGTCCGCCATCGATCGAGGAGCATGGCAGCTTCGATTGGGGGAAAGCAGCACTTGAAGCCATCGACTCTTGGCATATTGAGGCTTTGAAGCCTATGTTTGACTGGACGAAGCGGCACGAGGAGGGAGATGACGATAAATTGAAGGCAACCTAGATATACGGCGGCATAGAATACTTATTTGACGGTGCTCCTTATTACGCGTCCTGGAAATTTTTAGACCTCTTGCAAATAATCCGGTATATTATAGTTTAATTGTCAGGGTGCAGCCATAGCACGTTTTGACGCTGAGGTTTTACGTTGCAAGCACCGTTCATTTCTTCCTCGGTTTTATTTAGCGAGGGCGGGCAGATTGTCAGTGTAGCAGGGTCTAAATGAATGATGACGTGATGTTCGGTATTCGTTCAGATATAGATTCCTTACAGTCTACTCAACACCCGTATCTACTTATCATTAAACTCCGAGAAATGGAAATCGCCAATAACTAGTAATTGAAATCTTAGAAGGACAATGGGAATCAGATCTCGCTCAGCTACAATTTATGCAGAGGAATGGGATCAGCCAAAATTTTCCACAACGTTTCCGCCATTTGTTTTGGCGCTTCTTGTACGACCTGTTTATCATCAATAGTCCGCACCTTCAACGAACATCAATGAGCTTACCCAATGCCCGGTCCCTGCAACACGAGTTATAGAAGCAAAGTTTCTTCCCTCAGTGGTATCAACAATCGAGTCCTGTATTTCGCGAGAACTGCGGTGGTAACGATCAGCAGTAGAAAATTTCAATGAGAACGAAGACACGACAAACAAGAGATCATTCCTTGCACCGTAGATCAGATGCACCGGTAACACTCCACAGAGTGTATTCAAGTTCCAGAGCGCAGTAGTCGCTGACCCACTGTCTTTTGAGTACGCGGCGTTTTCGTCGACCCATGTAGCGCTTAGCGTGACGCCATCGGGCTTGTCAGGATAGAACGCTGTGGGTAAGGTGCGTAATCCATGGTTCTTAGTGATGAGTTAGCTGGAAATGAAACCCTGAGAAGCACAAAACTCACAACATAAGCATCTAAAACCTCTGGATCCCATGCTTTCCATGGAAAACGTTTGCGGAACCAAGTCCTGGCTTCATCTCGGCTTGCCCAAACGTCGTGTCGCTTAGTGATGGTAGAAATAGCTTTGTACATCGCGGTATGGTGGATAGCCGCGGACGGATGATAGATCGGCGGCTCGACAAGGATAAGCGAATCAAACATGACGGTGCTGAAGGGATTGAAGGATGCTAATGCTAAGACGCTGCGAATGCGCCACACTTGAATTCCACTCGAGGCATCCGAAGGTGAAATCTTACCATGCCACGGTCCCTGCGGAATGCCCGACGAGGATAAATTTGTCCCTTTCGGTGTAGTCTGGGTTAGATTTCCCCAATAGATCGCGCCGGAGAGTCACCAGAGCATCAACGTAGTCATAGATTGCTTAGATGAATTCAGTGACAAATACAGAGAAATGAGCATAGAAGGACCCTCACAAAGTACTCCCGGACGATCTATGAGGACTCGCTCGTTTAAGATCGCTGCCTCGCCATGGTTTTGGCAATCCACCGCCCAAGCCTCACGGGTGGCATTCTGCTTGTCAAGGTTGAAAAGATGGCTTATCGTAGGTTCCCATTGTTCTTTATCTAGAAGAAATCAGGACGCAAATACTTGAGCTAAATTGTCCGCCACTAACGAAACCCTGTTCCGTGTGTCAAAATAAGCACATAACCCGGTTGTACCTTCTGGCCACATAGCTTTGCTTTAGTGTATCGCTTTAATGCAGCCCAGAGCGGAGTTCCTGTAGTATTCGTCTGCAGAGTAAAGCTCGTCACTAAGAGGTTCTTTGAATGAGAGGGAGCCATGGCCTGAGTCTGAGCTGCAAGCTGCGTGGAAGTCAGTGGTTATCCTTTATGGGCGTTTATAGTGGCTGTAAACTGTGAGAGCTCGGCCCCATCTCCTCCAAGCTATCGGACGCCGAAGAGATCAGATAGTCGACGGACAAGTCGGGCAAGTCGGAGGCGCTGAGAGGTACACTACCGGAGATCAACATACGAACACCCCTCCTAACATGGAAGCAGTGCTCAACATTCGCTCTTGTAGGATGTTTTGAATTCAATCCTTTGACGAGAGGGTAGGGAGTTCGAGGGAATGACGACAGGCGAACAGAATCTAGCGCGGAGACGTAGATCTCGTCGTTTGCTCGTCATCCGTGTATCGGGTTCTGACCGAGGCTCACCTCCGCATTCCTAGCTGCGAACTGATGGTTGTGCAGGGTCACGCGGCGAGCAAATCGTAAACGTACACTTTGATTTCGCTTCCCTTTGCAACTACACTGTTCAATTAGTGAATCAAGCTTTCTCCGTTTGCAACTGCTCGATTGCCAAGTCGAGCTCGTCTTCGATAGGATTCTCACCGCCGACCATGTCAATCCCCAAGCCATTAGCATCTTGCCGAGTGGCCAGCAGGAATAAGGCTTTCGCAACGTCATCCCTCTGCAAGTATCATCAGATCGAACTCAAGATAAGCAGAATAATATATACCGAAATAGTCGGCGACAAGTGAGTTTTGCCTAGGGCTGCTTTCCCAGTGCCGGGTTCATTGGTCAAACCTCCTGGTCTGAGACTGGTCCAGTTGAGCTTGGTTCGTGCCGTCAGTACCTTCTCGGCTTCATATTTCCAGTGCATGTAAGCGGGTATAGCTTTGTGCACACGCTCCGAAAGTGCGAGGTCAGCCTCAGTCTGATATGCACTTGTTAGAGTGGTAAGTAGCAAAGATTTAGACAAACGTACATAATGCGCTGGTGGGGGGGCACTTCTATCACGAAGATCGATAGCCGATACGTATATTAAATGCGGTTTTGTGCCTTGGACTGCCTCGATGGCGTCGAATACCTGGACATCGATGAGTACTACACCTTACTGACTGTAAATTATCAGACCTTGATAGCGCCCTCGTAGTCCACCTTCTTGGTCCTCTCCTCGCCGCCGTTTCCTCCGGCGCCTGCAGACCAATAAATAATATCTTTTCCTTCGAAAGTCTTTGCAAAATCGGAGATCGATGAGTCTTCCAGGGATATTATTTGAGGTGTTGCCCCGGTGTCCTCAATATCAGTCTTTTGCTCTGGATTTCTGATCAGAGAGATTACTGTGTGCTTTGCAGCTGCGAGGAGGGGCGCAAGGCGGAGGGAAACCTTCAGATCATTGACAACAGTTGTTCAATGCCAATGGACGCCGTAAAGCATAAAGCAAGAAACATACGTTTCCGTGGCCGCCAACGATTACAATTTTGAGAGACATGTACGAATATTATCTTCGCTGTTCGACAATCGGAATTGGTGTGGTGGTGTGTATACCGGCAAGGTGTTGGTGTTGACCGGCATTCGGCAAGCACAAGGTAGGATCGGGATCATTCCGGCCCGCGTGCGGAAAATGTATTGTCCACGTGGTTACGGTTCGTTCAACAGAAATTCTTCTGGTCTAACTTCTCAGGCTCCCTGGAAACGTTTCATATGTTTCTTATGTCGTGTTGATCAAAGATGTCGATGACACTTGATTTCGGGACTCAACTCGGAGTCAATATGTATGTAAAGTACACATATAAAGTTGCCATGTCAGAATACTTTTTACCAACACCTCTTTGGTGGAGCGACACTTTCGTTCTTGTTTTCTTCTTGTTGAGTCTTTACTTTCGTTCGTTTGCCCTGGTTGGCTGGATTTAATTCCATTTATCTCATTCATTTTTTTCGCAATGGTCCTCAATTCGATCTCTATACTCACATTTTTTCTTTCCGTCGCAGTTGTTGCTAAAAATGACTGGAGCCAACCCTGTTTCAACGGAGTTTGTGAATACTCTCTGCCCGCCAACGGGACTGCATCTGGGTCACTGAAAATCGTGCGTACCTACTCATTGGCTGTGACTTCTCTTTATCTAACTATCCACGTAGTGGGGATCTGCCAACACATTGTCAGACATTACACCTGCAGCTGGTTGGGAAATTCTCGACTGTGCTCCAGGCGCGCTTGCACAAGAAATTCGTCTCGTCTGCTTGAATAACGATACAAGCTCGACCGGTTGTGATCATCTTTATCAGAATGGTGGCGCTGCGGGTAAGGTCGTTCGTTTACCAGAAAGCGTGTGTAGCATTTTGATGTCTCCATCTGCTCCGGACTAAATGACTCCTTCAATTTAGTGCGGCCAAAGCGCGTTTGCTAGGGTGGCGGGAGCATGGGATCCCGAAGACCAATCTCTTCCTTCTAATTTGGTTGCGCGTGTGCTTCGGCGTGATGGCACCACTCCTCCCGTGAAGGCCTTGGCATTCGATACGAATTTTTCTGCCGTTGACTCGTCGAAGTCAGTGGAATAATACTCTTGGCGGTTTTCTTGACGACCAAATTGATGCTAGGACTGGAACCATCAGTTTTGTCCTTCAAGGCGCCAATGTGCCTGGCGCCAACTCTGATCTCTCCTCTATATCTTTTGGGTCTCGGCGACGTAGTCGCTTATCACCCCGTGATTTCTCTAGCTTTGTCGGCGACGCTATTGATGGTACTTGTGTCCCCTCACTACGCGAACACCTTACTGACATCGTGATCCAGTCCTCGGCAGTGTTTTGGACAACGACGTTGATGTTAATCAGACCTTTGATGTCCCCGTCAATGTGGATCAGACTTTCAATCTTTTGAACGAGAGCGTATCATGTCAACCCATAGACGCCAAACTAAGCATCAACGTTGCCGCGAAGGCGTATGCGCTTGCGACTCTGGGTGTGTCAGCCAGCGGAACCCTTGTTCCTCCCAACATCAATGACTTCGCCATCAGAGCTAGTAAGTTCTTGGTCTGATACACTGTATATGTCCTTAACTCGTCAATGTAGATCTTGATGCCACTTTGGACGGTACTATTGATTTATTGGCCGACGTTACGGTAGCTGTTTCTCTGCCAATAACCTATCTGGATTGTTCCTAAAATCGTTTACAGGGAACCTTGGACTCTGGGAAAATACCTCTTTTTCAGGTCGGTATCCCTGGGCTTGACTTCCCTGGGTAGGCAAACTCTTCTTAATGCTATTCTTTTCTCTGAATCCAGCTTCAGCATCCTTTCGATTGGACCAACATTTGAAATTGATGCTCAAGCCGTCGCGAAGCTTAACGTTGCCCTCGATCTCAACGTCGGCGTCGTATACAATATTTCCAAAGCCCAATTCGTCTTCCCTCCTAATAAAACTGACAACGTAGGAAGCGGCTCCTTCGATATAGGCGATACACGTAAGTGTACCCCTTTAGTTCTATCTCTCTGCTAATGGTCTACTTAGCATTGAAACTCTCAGTCTCGCCTGCTGCCAACGCTACGGGAACAATTGAGGCACATTTAATCCCGCGCCTGAACTTAGGTGTATCGGCTCTGGGTGATACACTCACAGCCAATGTGTTTCTCGAACTGGATGCTAATGCCGCGCTTGTTTTGGAGCTTGATGCGAAGACCAGCACCACGGTGGATAATGGATCGACGAACGGGACAGAGACAGCGACGACTACATCAGCATCCGAATACGAAACTGGTTCCACTGTGTCTGCGGAGATCAATTCTGCCCTGGATTACAGCACGCAGGCTTCGGTGTACAGCACATCAAGCGCATCTGTCTCGGCCTCCCAAGATGCACCAACATCCACCCCATTTGGCTCAGAGAGTTCTTCTGTCGATGAGGCGTCTACTGATGCTATATCCTACATCTCAAGTGCCTTTGAAACCGCGAGTATAGAAACCGCACGCTATCGCAGGAGGCAAGGCCAGCCAACACCCGTCGTTGAAGCTGCACGGCTTGGAGGATCAGTTTCAGCTTCTGCAAACTCTGGGGTCGGAGGGAAGTTCCAGAGCTTCGTGGCTGCAGGTGGTTCCAATGTATCCACGGATACCAGCAGCAGCTTGGGCGGATGCTTCTCCGTCAATGCCGGACTAGACGTTAATGTCGGCGCTGAAGGGAGCTTCTTCGATATTTTCGATAAAAGTGTGTCGGAAACGCTGTTTAGCAAGGATTTCCAGCTCTTTCAGGTGGGTATAGCTGCCAGCCGTTCTCAACACCCTGCTCAAAATGACTTTTAGAAGTGCTTTGGTTCTACGGCCAACAACACTGCGAGACGCTCAACATGGCGGCGACAAGAACGATTAGCGCACCGATCTGTGTTAGATCTTCTTTGTCCTGCTATCGACCTTGCTCAAGCTGTGTTAGTCGTCGATAAGGATATTGATGCTGCTAGGTGAGCCTTTAAGTGATTTTTTCAGGCCAAGTTTTCATGACTGTGATTAGCATTCAAGACGTCTCTCCGTAAGGTTATCGAGGAGTTCCTTGCTAGATTAACAACTGTTACTTGATATTCAGTAATCTATCCCGGGCTTCTGAAAATTCCACTGATACAGATCTACGGATGTTAAGAGTTTATTTACGCACTGTGTTACGTATCATGCCTCACTCTTCCTAATCATACCAGGGCCTACAGCGAGCGCCGCCTTTATCCTCCACCGACACACCTTTTCTACTGCCCCATCCCATCCTGTATCCAGGACCCTATCAAACGTCACATCACGATAATCCTTGGGTAGACCCTGAACATACTCATTGAATGTCAGCCGGCTATCATGATGAATATCTGGATATGCCGCGTATCTGGTCCTCCCCGAACGATGCTCATCCACACCTTGTCGCTGGTCGTTCTTCTGTTACTTGTGCTGCTGTTGCTGTGAGCTAAAGCAACATGATCTGAAAACATATTTATTTCAGCTCCTAAATATGAAGTAACTCCTAAAAATCAAGATACAGATACATTAATAACCATTCCAAGTTTCCCTAGGATTTTGATTTACATAAACCAGCGAACATCTGCATGATCTGTGCCACTTTGCTAGCTTGACTCGCCCATTTATGATTATCAGTCGAGTCAATCTGTCTGTTTGGATAAGAAAGATGAATGTCATATAAGAGGAAGGAGAACACGCGACCATGCAACACAGCAAAGTTTTTTTCGGGTGTCCCGTCCAAGTGCGGTGAGTTGAACGAGGTTAACATGCTTTTGTTTGTCGCATCCAATAACGATAACGATATCTTTAACCCACCATAGTCGTAGTCATAGCTAGGCCTACAACGAACCCCCGGTCTTATACGCCACTGATGCACTTTCTCTCTCGCCCCTTCCCAGTCCGTATCCAAAACTCTATCAAACGTCGCCATACGAAAGTCGTCGGGCATGCTTTCCACATAATCGTTAAACTTCAACGGGCTGTTGTAGGACGAGTCTGACATCTCGAAGGGCGTCACCGTCCTCTTCCACCCTCCATTCTCGGGATCCTTGAGAACTCTCCTCATAAAACGAGTATCTGCGCCTCCCCGCACAACGCGCATCCAGTCTTCGTCGCTTCTTCCGGGCTCCCTTACGGTTGCCTGTCCAAAATCGATGATGATGGCAGATCGGTCCTCCTCCCGCAGAACAACGTTCCCGATGTGGATGTCATTGTGCAACACATGGTTCTCGGCCTCGATGGCACGGAGTCCTTCCATCACTTGGCCTGAAATTGCCTCAGCCTCTTGCTGGGAGATGTCAGCTCCCGGTTTGAGTTTCTCCATGCAAATTCCAGGGATATACTCGAGCGCGAGTCCTTGAACAAAGTCGGTGATGGGATGAAGGGGGGTAGACTCGGAGACGCACGACACCGAAAATACGGGGAATGTACCGGCCTTGCAATCGGTGCTCCAATCCTCCCAAAGCTCCTCGTCGGGTTGGTTGTCGGAATCGTTGATGAGTTCAAACCAGTTAGGGATGGCCCCCGCCTGAATATCATGTACGGCGCGTCTTAGATGGTCGTCGATGGAAGATGTCCATGGCACAGTATCTACGCCTTTGTTGTTGCTGCGATACCCCAGCCGACGATCTGCAAGCTTGAGGATGGCCTTTTCGTTGTCAGAGTGTCGCTGAACCAGGACGGTGCCAACTGTGATGGGCTCGAACCGTTTGACCACCGTGGCTGCGAGAGGTTCGAAAGCCTTGGAGCTTTGGGGTTGGATCTGAAGCTGGAGCTTCGTTCCAGGTAGATACAGTCCCTCATCTCTGGAATAACGCGAAAATCAATGGACGTTTGAACAAAACTTTATATAACGTACGTCTCAGCGGTCGCTATTGAACTCCAGCGCCGACCATGATTCGCTGAGGTAAAAAGCCTTGCATGTCGTGTCAGACAACGAAGCATGTGGGCGGGACGATAGACCGATGGCGGCGTCGGTGCGCAATGTCATTGTCAATGCTGCGGACAGCACTTGATGGTCGTCGTTGAGGTGCAAGAGGGCCACGTGCTTACGATGGACCATGACCGCGACCTACTACTTAGGACCTCCTGTTGTTTCATTATTCCTTGCTTCCCTACCTTCATACGATCCTCGTCTCTGACGTTCCGTCTCATGGCCACAGTCCTGACAAATTTGACGAGCGAATCTCCACTCTTCTGCAACGACGCCCCTACGTTCAAATCGAAATCTGCATATATGCTAGTTTTCCACGTCTCTTCGCAGCAATGCACGCGAGAATTAACCCAAGCGACAGTTCCTAACGTCGGAGTGATACCTAGCAGGTATGTGCATATCTGAAATACTGGTTCAAACTTCACGTTCATTGAAATCCTTCTTCCCAGAACGATAGTGACTAACGGCCCACCTTGCCTAGATAATTGCAGCTTGCGCAGGACGCTATTGTTCTCGGCAAGGATGACGACGACGAATGATGGCAAGACAGAGGTTAAGGACAAGACCAACAATGACGAAGAAGACAGGTACGTTTCTCTGTAAAGCCTGCCATATATCTGGCTGGAACTTGAAATTACCATAGTGAGGACTCGGACTCGAATAACGACACCGCTGAACTGCTACGCGACCTTGAAAAATCAAGCGGGAACGAGCGAAAAAGAAGACGTGAATTGTCGGTGTCACAAGCGGCTTCACATGATGCAGAAATTGCCACCACTAACCCTCATCTCAATCTGGTGACTGCCTTGGGACAGGAAACGTGAATACTACTGAATCAGGGACCTTCTCCGTGAAATGGCGCTGGGATCACAGTACGTGCTGGTCCTCCTTCCAATAGAATCTGTTTCTCCAGACTTAATTTTCAAGAAACAAGCCATGGACACGATGGACAAGCCTCGAGTTAATGATCACCTGCGTCCGCAGGTGACTATGCTTCCACCGCTGCTTGCAGGAAATTCATGGCAAAGGTTATCAAAGTCTGGTTGTCGAAATTCTAGAGTCTACGCGTCACTGATCTATATTTTCACTGTGATCTCCGTGTACTAGGTATCTCTTTGGTGTAATAAATATATATCGATCAATTGCTTCGCCTGGCACTTGACACGATCGTGCACTTTCAGGTCGAAAAGCGATTACGGTCAAATATCCACAATGGCTCCTCGGTTAGGAGAAGATAATACTTCTGACAGGAAAGTTCACACAGCGGGTTTTCCAAGAAGTCTACAGCCATCCTATATGCTACCCTGTATGAGGCGCGGGTGAGTCTAGCTCAGTCGAACCGATTTTGAGTTGATTGAACACCGAAATTCGAGTCTTTCGCCTGGCTTCGTTGCGGCTGAGTACTTCCCCCCCACGGCCGGAGGGTCCGATGTTTGGATGCTTGACTCCGTAGTGGAGAGTTGGTCTGGGCGTCGTACAGAATGTAGATGAAGTACGTATTTAATGCTTACTTCCCTGCCGTATAAACCTGCCTACGGGCTTGAAGGCTTCGGCTTCAGAAGCTGTCGTTCGTCTTTGACCTTGCCTTGACCTTGGTTTCACGAGATTCAAAAATCGTTTTTCACTACACTGGTAGGTCTTATCAAACTTTCCCCTCTTCATTTGAACTGCAAACCCCTTCTTGAAGCGGTAGCAGAGGTTATATGTATAAATTGAAAAACTTGCGTCCTATAACCACATACCAGAACATCTATAAGTTATGTGGATAGCAAAAAGAGCCTGTATCCGGGATTTGGTATACAATCCTCTAGGATCTAAGCAGAAGAATGGAGGATATCGCGGGCATGAGATAAACCGGCCATGATATCATGCTCTTGGTTGCCCCACTGGTCCGAAGCTGAGGAAGAGACTGGTTCGGAGGAGCATTGTCGTACAAGAACAACTATCGATATACAATGAGCTCATTCAGATAGAGCTAGAGGACGTCCTTACCTTGTCGACCCCAGCCTCGCTATTCATCATATCCTCGTTCGAGTGTGACACTCCCTCGACCCAGTCAACAGTCGCACTCGGCGGCAGAGAACCCTCCAAGGTCTCAAGCATTGAAACGAAATTCCGACCTCTCTCTAAATGGGTGTTCCCTTGCGTCTGAAACGAGAGATTAGCTCAGTAATCACATACAAGATAAAAACCGAGAGACTCCTGACCAGCGCTTCACATCGCGTGTCTCCAGGACCATTATCCTTCTAAAGGAAATGTAAGCAGAGATGCTGGTGAAGTACCGTCCAAGAGACACTTACCAAACCCCACGCGTAGTGTATGTTCCTGCCATTATATCTCGATACCACACCCTTTCTAGCCCAATCCCCAGCAGAATACCCCGGAAAGTGACCTGACAGTCCATATTTGTAGTCGTCCACACCTCCACACGTCGCATTAGGGAACGGCCGATCCTTCGTCAACCAGCATAACGACCCGGGATTAGCTGTTCTGTGCTTCAACAAGGTAGTTCCCTAACAGAGGATAACCAACCTCACCTATCCAAAAGTGAAGCCTATCGTCGTTCTTGGACGATCTCCGTAGAGCAGCGTAGCGCTGGGTCATTTGGGCACCTGCAGAATGACCCGCGATGACGACGGTCTGGAAAATTGTCATGAGAATCATGGAATCTCGGCGAGGTTCTATTACTTACTCTAAGATTCGGGTATGCGCGAGTATCCATGTAGTAATCCACCAAGGCGTCGAGGACAGCAAAACTACTGAGATGTGGCGAGGCGATACTCTCATGGCCACTAACCCATGTCGTCGCGCCCCAAATCATCTGTCCATCGTGGGCCGCACCTGCCTTCATATCTGGTTGCGTGAAGAAGCACGGTCCCATGATGGATGTGCTATCGCGTCCGCTAACGGCCCCAGACTTTGTCGCATTCGACAGAGCATTGTTCATGACGTTCCAATCTGATTCACAAGGATAAACATTCCAACACTTGGGGAGCAACGAAATGGGCTTACAGAACCAACAATCCCGGTTCTGAGAGCTCATCGTTAGATTGCGAGATAGTCAGGTACGAAGAAGACTCACACGGCCTGGTAAAACTATCACTGCCCTAGTTATATTTTCATTATCGACCCCGCTGGTTTGGTACACGGGCTATAAGCCCGTCGTTAGTTAACAGATACGAAGTCAAATGAACCATGTAACTCACCAAGCTTCCGCCGCCCACGTCCCAGTCAGGATATGCGGTAGCATCGATGACCTCAGGTAATGTATGCCAGCCATTGTCGGGATCCCCTCCGACGACTGGATTGGGATTACCCTGGGATAGAACAAAAGTGAGAGACGCTAGTAAGTAGAAGGAACGGAACAACATGACAGTAGCCAGAGAACTGGCGACTCACCACTCAAAAAATGTACCAATTCATCGTGTCAATGATTGATAGAATACATTTTTGTCGGTTCCGACGACGGGGTTTAAGAACGTAAAAATTAGACGCCCATTCATTCCTTGCCATTAGCCGTCACGCCTACAAATGACTTTTTGAATAGCTGTAGCGCTAGAAGAAAGTATTAGTATGGTGACCTAGTATGGGAAAGCAAATGAACATACCAGCTCGCGGGGGGAAGACTCTTGTACGGCATCATACACACAGGAAGCCGTTTCCGCAAAGCGTAAATACGACAAGATGGGCCATGACTGTCGTCAGAGTTTCTAATTTAAGAGCAAACTTCCTTCGTCAACGCTGATTTACGAAATTGATGAGCGTATGCGGTATTGGTATTGGTGTGGCACAAGGTTAGTCGGTAGCGGGAATACGAACGTTGCCGAGATGCCGGCTACAACGCTGACCAGAGCTCGAAATTAGGAGCAAAAACGCCCGTCATTGCATAAAACCCAATAAAAATATACAGATAGGTATGTCTAGTAGGTAGGTAATGCTACATGTTGCAGTCGAACAGAGAGACGACGAGAGTAGATATAGAAATATAGTTTTGTTGGAGAAATGCCGTCCTTTAGCCTAGGACCAATCATAATCACCGACCAGTGCGTTGAAGTTGTACGAAGAGGGATTCATGTTGAAAACGAATCCATCCGGCTTGAAATCCGCGACGCTATTTCCATTCCTCGACACCTGGACCTGGACCTGACAGTTCTCCCTGAGCGGCAGACTAATCTTCCATACTCCACTAGACAACCGCCAGAAGAGATCCGAAGAACCGCAGACAAGTGAAACCGTAGAAGGCTGCTTCAGAAACACAACGGCCCAGAGAACGTCTTTTGTCTGGGGAAATTCATTCCATAATCGGTGATTTGACAAGTTTAAACGCTTACAAGATTCCACCGATCAGGTTTCCCTACGCTGTCGTTGGGAACATCTGCTGCTGCAGGGAAGAGACGGCTCCACAGGTAGATGCGGTTGAAGTCGAAGTTTGAGTAGTATCCGGATTTGAAAGCGCTGGCGTACTCAGAACCGAATTTCAGCCAACCTTAAAGAACTTATCAGCACAGTAATCCCGAGGTTCACGACTGAAGGCTCACTTTGATGATCATAACCATTAGTCCATGCATCCGATCCAGCCTGAGAGCCCTTGATAGGTCCTAGATAGTGCGATTCTCCGTAGTCATTCCAAGTCAGTAGCTGCACCAGATCCACTTGTTCTCTGTTTGCGATGAGGAGCTCCCAGCGTGCAGCGAATAGCCAGTCATCGGGGCGGTAGATCCAGTTCTTGTTGTACGTGTCACGTCCATAGTGCTGGAAGAAGCATTCGACAAGATAACACGGCTATTCGGATAGCCACCTACAGTGAAGAACCAAGGTGAACATGCCGCCATGTACGTCTTCCCCCCTAGATTCGAGATATAGCTCTTGTCAGAGTCGAAGGTGATGTCCTTGTCGTCCTTTGTCCAACCGGAGTCCCACTTAGAAGCGCCGTCAGCAAGTTTCGAGATGCGATGAAAACAGACTCACGTTGAACAAGCCATCAGTGACTGTGAGTCCTGAAAATCGCGATGGGTCCAGAGAGAAGTAAGGCACGAAATGGATATCTTCAGGAAACTGGGATTTGACAGCGGAGTTCCACCCGGAATTGATATCGCCCATTCCAAAGACGCAGCGTTCGCCAGAAAACGTCGACACAAACATTTTTGATTGGAAGAGATAGTAGGATCCGTGACCATGGTACTCGGCGATGTAGTCGCGTATCATCTTGGCATCTTGAGTGGAAGCGCAGGGCATAGAGGACATATCAAAGGAGAAGAATAGCTTGAAATCCGTTCCCAAGTCACTACAAGCGCCGAAGGCCTTAGATATTTGATCTCGCTTCCCAAGAGTCTCCACCGATGTTCAAGGCAAAGGCGTCGATACCATTAGCAGAGGCGAGTTGAATGTCTAATAGACTTTAGCTCAACGAGGAAGGAACAAAAGGGTGAGTTTGCACCGTTTTTCCAATCATCGTCACTGTACGAGCGCGCGTTTCCTACGATGAAATGGGCGACGACCGATGCCGGCTTATCGCCAGACGCAAGAGTGCCAGAAAATAGAGAAATAGAGAAAAGCGTGAAGAAGAAAAGATAGGCGGGCGGAAGGGTAGCCAGGTTCATGGTGGAAGAGGGTAGAGTGATGCTACTATTTGGTCGTGTATTTTGTCGCGGTATGGGTCCATCTGGTCACGAGACATCGATCTTTAGGGCAGGTCATCGCGCGCCCAAGAGGATTTTCTTGGGATTTCCAGGTTTTCTTCTTTGTACTTGTCGGAAACAAAGAGCAAGCCTTTGTCTCTCTTCTGTCACCGCACCCTCAGGCTCCGTCAGACGATTTGGACAAATACCCTTGTAGGTTACTGTACTCTTGACTCTCGCGGTTAAACACCGTATTTACTTTATTTTATTCATAGCAGATATTTCGCTACCTAGTATTGCGAATTTGTCTAGTAGCAACACAAATGTCTCCTGTCCCCGCTGGGTCAAATCTCAAATGAGAAGCGTACTCTACAACCCGCTGACGGATATAACAGTCTCGACGCAATAGTCGGCCGTATTGAAGACGTTTTTCTCTGCGGTTCGCTCTTTCTCTTCATTCGTGGATAAATTGTCGACCTTAAACGTTAGCATCAGTCATCTAATGAATCCCCGTCGTCAATTGGGCACTCGATCTTAGTTTGAACAAATTCAGAACAATCAGTCTCTGATTTGGAAATATCCAGGCTAGGGTACCGTTAAAAAGTCCGGCAGACTTATTAAGTTATTAACATTCATGGTGAGCATCGTGTTAATAACAATCGATAACCCAGTGTTAGTAACATGTTAATAAGCTTATTAACAATGTTAACTAGATCATAGCCGTTAACAATTCCTCTCACGCACCCATTGCATTACCACGTCCAATATACGGTTCCTTGGTCCACCTGCGAGACAGATGGCGCTTCCTGAGTCCCAGACTCGCATTCAGATACATTGACAGACTGCGTACTCAAGTACTCATCAAGTGACAAGTCCAGAAGCGCAGGTGACCCAATACCGACATCGATCTTGAATTCTGTCGCGGGGCAGTCCCTTCGCAGTTGAGTTGACTGTGACTCATAGACTACAAGCGTACCCAGCAAGTCCTGGCGACGTGCCATTTTTGCCTTGAAGAGGATGATTTGCCTCCCAAAGCGCCTGTTATTGCACTGAAAGGCTGTACAGCTAATAAATCCTCTTCAAGTTGATCGTCGTCGTCGCTGTTAAAGATATTGTCCTCGGCATCATCCTCATTTTCGGCATCAACCATTGGTGCCCTTCGTCAGGTGAATTCCTTAGTCTGAGGTGATTCATAAGGCGCTGAAGGTCGCGTAGTGTCACTGCTATAGTATAACAAAAGCTCCGAAAGCTTCCGACTGAGGGTATATCCAGCTTTGGTTCACCCTACGCATTGCGAGAGTTATTGACATCAGGACACTTATTAACATGTGTTGTTAACGCATGATAATACTGTCTCCGCATGTAGGGAGGAAACCGCCAAAGGAGCGTGACGGTCCCGATTTTCCCTCAATAGGAAACCAGCCCAAAATAATGCGTGACGAAGCCAGAATTAAGAAACTCTGAGCCTCGAAAATACTCAAAATGGAGTGTTTCCGACCAGGTTCTGACGCTGTCACGCATAACATGAGGAAACCAACCCACCGTGATGCGTGATGAGGCAAGTATTAGGAAACGAAACTTGGGGACCGTGATGCGTGACGGTTTCCTCCCTACATGCAGAGACAGTAACTAACATTAACATTTGTTATTAACATCTCACTTATTAACGGTACCCTAATCCAGGCCGCCAATATATCATTCTGGAAGGCCTCAAGCGTCACGCGTCAACAGTAGGGTATTTCAAAGTCGTGTGTGTTCAGAATATCGGCTAATGACAATTATTTTGCGCAGTTAGAACCGATTCAATGAAATTCCCAGCTGCTGGAGCAGACTCTGTAAATTGCTCTGAATTTCTGAAAGCAGACAAAACAGAAAACTGCCAGCACGTGATCGTTGAATCCCTGCTTTAAATTATGGAGCAGCCACCAGGGACGCGACCAAATCTATCACACCTCAACCCATCATCACCATTCAAACAACTTTATGTACCTGGGACACGACCACGTCTGCTCATAGAACACCCTCTCATCGAAATAAGCCCACACGACCACCGACACGTAGACACCATGCTCGCCAATGCCACTGGATTAGCGTGCCTCCCCACCGAACTCCTTCTCGAAATCATCTCTCAGTTCCCCTCACCGCCTCTGAAGGCCTCAATGTTCTACTGTCTGACCGTCGGCAGTAAGGAGCTGACTGAAAGATCTGCAGTGCTCGTTTCACTGTCTCAGACGTGCAAGGCTTACAGGCATAGATTTTTACCGATGGTTTGGGAGAAGCTCGAGGCATTCCAATGTACTGATCCAAACGTCGAAGTGCGCCCTGAACTCCTTGAGTGGCAGCAGAACGTTACCAGCGCCATCGTCAGGCAGCTAGAAACCGTCACGATCAGGGATCCGGCGCTCGCTGATCATGTCCAGTGCGTCCATCATATTTGTATAACTTTCGACTTACGAAGAGAAGCACAGATCTATCTCATTCACACTGACAGAGTCTGCTCAAGGTCTATACCCTTGGATTGCGAAATGTCTGCCCCTGCTACCTCGCCTGACCACCGTACAGATCTTTGGACTCGAGTTTAAAGGATCCGAAAACGCTCTCCGAAGAGCTTTCGAAAACGTTCTCGTCCCTTCTGTCCACACGCTTGCTATCCCGAACAGCGCTCATGTCATCTTCCCGAGCTTTCCAAACGTGTTGAACATCATGTGTAACTGTTTCTACGAATCTTCGCGGGAGGACTTTCTGAAGCAAGTCATCGAGCATTATCCGAACGCCCATCGTGTGCACCTTTGCGGCTTGTTGCTCGGCCCATTGCTTGAAAGGAGAAACAGACCAAGACTCCCAACGAAACAATCAATGTTTACTTTGATAAGTAAGTGATGGTCCGTTCGACTCACATACCTCCGTGAAATTGGTCCTATCGCGCTCTATACTGGAATAAATGAGGTGAGGACTACAAGTTGTTCTACTATCGCATCGTTCTCCATCTCACATGACCGGTACAAGCTCCCCCTTCAACTGCTTGGACGTCTCCAGAATCTCCGTCTTGTCAAACTGACGTTAGTCCCCCGAGATTATGGCTACAATGACCGCTGGGACGTATGGAGCATAAGTCCGTGCGTCATGACTGTCATCGACACACTTCGCCAAATCCCCGTAGGAGCGAAAGAGGTCAAGAAGCTCATCATCAATAGTACGTTCACAGATCAGGTCGAGGTGTATGTTGGGCGAGGGACGGAGAGAATGGTGTCCCTACAATCGATC
>JAUEPT010000225.1:0-50554 GCA_030435635.1 Armillaria borealis | reverse complement strand
AACCCCACAAGTGTGACATTCTTACTATTGGACCTGGGTCAGGCCAGAGAACGTCACGACCTTGGGATTGTGGATACGAAGACTCAACTCCTTCTATAGCCCATACTTATATCTGAATCTTCGTCAGCACACCACTGACGTTTGTACAATAACAACACTTACTATCGATAATGTCTCGCTAGGTCACCAGTTGAACTTGAAGCGTACAAATCTTCACCACGCTTCACAGAGCAGGCTCATGGCAGGAAATACACCTGAACACACCAGGAAGGGTGTGTAAGGGCATCGGTGGTGGATCAGCATGTGGAATGGTGGTGAATGCAGCAAGGAAGGGGAGGTCAGCAATAGCCTCAGAAGAGATGACTAGCGGTTCGCCACTACTGTTGTGGGAATGTGGGGTGTCCCTGTTAGCTCGCTGTATGCACTCCATGCTAAGTTTGAACTCACCTTGATGTACCGCTGCCTGCCACCGGTCCTTTCAAGTCCTGCAAAACCTCCCTCAGAAGCTCCCCATTCACCCTAGCATCATGACCATCCCCATGTCCTCCTGGCTTGTCTTGCTGTTGAAGGCAACAAAAAAAAAATTGCGCACACACACACGAGAGAGAGAGGTGATGAAAAGAGAAAGAAAGAGGGCAGCTGAGACACATCTGAGACACTGGGGCCCTGAGAAAGCCTGAGAGAGCACTGTGAGGGCATGAGTCACATCCCAGAATGGTGACCCACCTCTGCCCAGGTGTCGGTAACAAGCAGGGACAGCGGGGGGATGAGCTGCTTGTGAGATCGGTGACCATGCCAGCAAGAGAGAGGGCAATGACGTGTCATCAGAGTTTGAAACCAGATCATCAGCATGAGCGAGCCGAGGTGACCCGAGCTGGTGACAGGGCAATTGGTCACCACAAGTCCTGCTGAGAACCTTGCACCCACAGGAATACACTCGTATTTTTACATGACTCTATTTTTGCTGTCCCTATGTCAGGCCACTTTACAACTGTGAGGATGTCACATTGTCTCAGCATTAATACAATCTTATTTCATCTTAGAAGCACTCACTGTTTCTCTCTGACTCTGGGCTAGGGCCTCTGGAGTCTGCGGAAAGATCACAAATGCAAGAAACAATCAGTTATGGCCATCCTGGGCATCCAATATCCACCCTGTCTCTCCCATTGTCTTTGTCTTGGCACCCAGTTTATTTCCTGCCTTTAAAGGCCCCACTTAGCAACCGAAAAATATATTGGTTGCTGTCGCACTTCATCTTCTGGAGCCACTGGAGAACTTGAAAGCTTCATGAGTTGTAATCTCATGTGCATATGTTCTTGATGCCTTCTCACTGATCAGTAATACAGAAATGGGAGTTGAACGCCTCTCCTTCAACATCTTGGGAGACATCTTTGCAGGAGTTTGTGAGGCCATCAACCCCCAAGGAGAACATCACACTATTTTACTGCTCTCATCCATCTGCTCAACATGGCACTATACTGCATTGGCATACCCCAAGCTATGGTCCTACATCTACCTTCAAATGTTGAGCAGAGTGGAATCATCTCATTCAATGGAGGCTCAGCAAAGCCTACTTTCCCTGTACATTCAACACTCCAGGACTTGTCCATTATCTATCACAATCTGCAATAACAGGTTCGTGTATGACCTGAAGCACAGCCGTCAACTTCCCTTCACCCTAAACATATACACTCTGCTACACGCCAATGTATGCCGATGGCGCCGACTGGATATCGTGAGATGCCATGCCCAACCACATCATATGCGCCATCTCCTTTCCTCTCTTCTCTGTAGTGAAATGGGCATGCTGAAGAGTCTCAAGCTCATGCACAATGGCTCTGCCTCCACTCCTCCCAACTTGCTTGAATGGAAAAAGGCAACTGCCTTGCATACCCTCCACATCCACATGTATATGGTGTTTTCCATTCAATGTTCTCGCTTCGTCAAAGACCTCATATTGGAAGGCTGCACAAGTCCAGATCGTCCAGCTGGTGGCAGTAGACTGTTGTGCATCTTACCATCCTGCAGTGTCAAGAGACTGGTACTGATTCCCATAGCGACAATCAAGACTTGTGGTACTATCAAAGTGGACAACCTCACCTCCCTCACACTGTGCATTTCTATTCATTCTCTAACTTCATTCAGATCATATCTACATGGGCTATCCCTCCCCCATCTCCATTCATTTGCTCTAATGTACTTGGGAACATACATTGGCAATGCCATCAACCACAGGCCTATCATCCCATTTGTCCGTAGATGTGCCTCATCACTCCAGGACCTCATCTTCAACAAACTCCTCCTTCAACCCCTGGGGTTAGCTGAAATTCTTGCAACACTGCAGGAGCTTCAACATTTGACTGTTCACAAGCCAACAGTTTCATTGTTGAGTGCCTACTACCCAATCTCAGTGGTATTCCTACTTAATTTCCATGATGCCTATTTCCTTCTGAGCTTTGTCTCGGTTGATCTGCAGCTACATAGTGCATCAACTGTGGAATGGTCAATGATTGATGAGATAGTCAAGGAACATACTCTTCGCAATCTTGATGCAGACGAGGCATTCTCTTTAAGGAGGATGGTAATCCCTATTTTGAACAGGAGGCAGTTCGCCTGTAGGCAATGGTCCTTGAAGTCGTTTTCTCATTGCACACCGACAAATATTTTGCTCAATTTGTGAGAGCAGGGAAGGTACTTTATGAGGGTCTCAGATCTTTCAAGTGGAGCTGGGCATACGGAACACAAACGATGATCGATGATCGGTTACATGATATTTAGAGGTATATTAATCCAAGTGTCATTATCATATCGCAAACACAAGGATCCATTGCCGCTTACCATTATTGTTTCTGTTTGTATCATTTTCCCGCAGCCATCCACAAACCTTGTCTCTCTTCAGTGATGTTAAAAGTGTGCTTCATGACTCTCTTCCTTTCTTCACTCTTCTTGTGACATTTATTCATACCAAGCTGCGCACGCATTATCTCCACACCGACATCCGCTGTGTACTTACACGCATATTAGGGGTGGTCAGAGTCGCAATTCTGACACAATTATGGCAACGATTATAGACACAATTTTGTTGACAGAATCATGGGAGAATCATGAATTGTGCAGAATCGTCAAACCACCTCTTGGAGGATTCTCAGTCATGGTGATTATGGTTTCGATCCTTGACATCAAAAGCTTAGTTGCTGCCTTATATAACAGACTTTAGAATCGTCAAAGAGTCAAGGGTGGTCAGAGTTCCTTGTGATTCTCCCATGATTATGGAACCATAATCGTCTTCAGAGTCGTGGCCAGAATCGCCTCAGAATCATAACTCTGACCACCCCTATTGTTTGTATTGTGCCTTCCAGACCCCACCAAGACATTTTGGTTGCTGTTGCATTGCATTTTTCTGGAATTGGGAGTCAGGAGAACTTTAAGGAAAGCTTTGTGAGTCATAATCTCTGCACCTATTGTCTAGACGGTTAACTGTATGAAAGTGCAGGAAATGGGAGTCAAGCATCTATCTTTTGATATCTTGATATCTTGGGAAGCATATTCATGGAAGTTTGCAAGGCCATGGATCCCAAGGGAAAGCAGCATATTATTATACACCTTTCTTCTGCCTGCTTGACATGGCAGAAAGCCGCATTGGCATATTCCATATTGTGGTCAAACATCTACTTTCCTTTATTGAGTGATATTAATCTGGCAGACCCACAGGAAAGGCTTCTAGCCATGTACATTGAATGATTCAGAATTGCCCCATTGTTTATCACAATTCACAACAATCCTCGCAATACCCTTTGCCAAATTCTCTTCACTTCTGGCATTTATACTCTCTTACATGCCAACACCCACCAATGGCAAAAGCTTGATGTTGTCAGCTCTCTGGTCATTCCCGTTTATCTTTGTCCCTTCCTATCTCCTGCTTTTTGTGATATGGGCATGCTATAGAGCTTGAAGTTTGTCAGGAACTACACCTTGGAATCTATTTTAATCAATGACTTACTTGGATTACATTGAGCCCCCAATCTTCATACTCTTCATTTTAACATGTACTCATTGCCAGCAGGTCTATGTTGCTGTGGGCCTCTGTATTCTGCAGTTAGAGACCTTATATTGGATCATGATAAAGATAGCTTGAAGTATTCTCCAACTTATGAGCTTACATGTCTGAGGCCTTTCATGAATCTTGAGAGACTTGTGGTGGTTCCATCATTTGCAAATCATGGCTATGACACCATTCAGATAGCAAGTCTCACCTCTCTCATGTTATACATCTCTCAGACATCACAAAAATCTTTTAGCACATATCTCTGTGTGCTATGTCTTCCTTCTCTCTACTCTCTGGTCATTATAGGTGTGGGTGTGGGGCCTGTAGTCAAGCATCAGTCCATTGTGGCATTCACTCATATGTGTTACTTGTTGCTTTGGGATTTCATCATTGACAAGATCCTCCTTCACTCATGTGGTTTGATAGAGATCCTTAATCTGTTGCAAAGGCTCCAGCATTTGACCATTTGTGAGCCTATGGTGTTGCTATTGAGGGCTTACTATCCTATTTCACAACAGTCTGTGAGAAGGTTGTTCAATGATGATGCTTTTCTTCCAAAGCTTGCATTGGTAGATTTTCACTTGCATGCGCAATCAATGGTCACTGGTCATTGATTGACAATGTAATTGAACAGTGTGTTTTGCACAAATTAGACACTTGTAAGGCTTCTTGTTAAACCTGAACTCTGGTATAACAAACAGAAGTAAACCTCAGGCTGTATCATGTTCGTACAATCACCCGAAGAGTCTCCGATATGTTACCGAGAATCAAGGGACTAGCGCTTAGTCTTAGCGAGAGGAGTGAGTCGAAGAGTAAGTTTGGTATAGATAAACTTTAGCTCAAAGCTGGAGATAATACAGTGAGAGCTACACTACTTATATACTGTTCTGAGTGTTCTAATAATATACGTGTCCATTCAGTAACCATACGTTAAACAAGGGAAACAGGGTGATGGTCGTGAGCTGTAATACAATTGCTGAAGTCACTTGGTAGCAACGAGGCAATCAGTCTGCGATCCATGATAGGTGCTGAGATTAGATATGATGTGATCATGATAAGATAAGCGCTCAGAATAAAGAAAAAAAAGTGAATAAATCGTAACACTTCTTGCATGAGAAGAAAGATGGTGCCACAGTTAGAAAGGATTCCATAATAATTAGGGATCACCACAGGTAACCCACAGGTGCCACGAAGCTGACCCAGACTTATACCCAGCTGACCTATACCTGGGATCTGCATGGGTTTTGGGCTGGGTTGGAGTCATGGCAGAGTCAGACTTTTTTGATCACATCAAAAATCATTTAATTTGATCCAATCTATCATTTACAGTTGATCTGTAATCAAAATAGCCGTGCAAAGGCCTGGGATCACAGCACGGTGTCACATCCATGGCGTGTCTACCCATGTAAATTCGCAATTTGGCATGTTTTAGCATTAGCTTATAGGCTATAGTTAGCGAGCTTGCTAAGCAGATACATGGATACCTGTTCTAAGTGAGGTTACTGAGGCGATGTCACAGTATGTCAATGGAAACATCAGAGTTAACTAAGGACTTGGTCATAGCACTGTACCAGAAGGGCATGCTTGACAGGAAGGCCAATTAGTGAGCTCACTCCTTCCAATAAGCTTGACCTGCACTCGCATCCGTAGGATGAGCTTAGAACCGGATCACAACATAATAAGGATGGTAGCCATGTGCTCGCTTAATGAAAGAAGCTTGGTGCCTGAAAATCTGGAGATAACCTTGTGCGAGGAAGGAGATGAAGAGATATCATGAGGCAGACCTAGTACAAGGGGTTTCGGCTGAGAGATCTAGCAAGCTCGCTAGGAATCCGAAAGGCCCAATGGCTAATATGCCTAAGAAAGGAGTTGTCCACCAGAAACAAGCTACTGAAGAGAGATGCCATGGAAATAGAAAATCTTACTCATTAGTTGCTAAGTCCTAAATCAGCGGCGGTGGCCCTTGATATGCACTGGTGTCGCAGGGCATAGGGTACACCTCGAGAGACCAATCAGAGACAGTCTGACTCACCTGCCAAGGAATACTGCAGTTGTGGCGGACTGACATCAAAAATCATAGAAAATCATCGAAATGTCTAGACCTTTTACCTTACTCATGGACTGTTTGTAATCACCTTTCACTTGTAGTATATAAGTAGTTCAGTTAGCCAGTGTACAATCCAAGTTACTATTTGCCCTCTTCTCCGCTTGAAAGCGAGGGAGTCATTAGTTTACTTCCGGGCTCATGCATATTAGCAAGCTCACAGAGAAATTAAATAAGAGATACATTTTGGATATAAAACTTCGGTTTTACTTGAGATAAGAACAAGATTCAGTGACAGTGAAGCTGCGCCTGTCTCTAGAGAAAAACTGAGAGAAAAACATCTGAGAGAAAGCTCTGTTCCATTTCTGGTGCAGTGTAAGAGAGGTGTTCATGTTGAGAGAGTTGTGGAGGAATTGGCCAGATCAGGCTGTTTCGTGACGGCTGCACAAGGTGCAGTAGGTGCGCACCAGCTGAAAGAAATCTGGCAGTACCTTGTTACTTAGCGAGCTCGCTGTGTGCAAGACCTGGTTGTGTTGTGTATTGCTTGAGAGTGCCGAGGGCCTCATTTGTGATGAGTCGGGATTCAGGTTTAGCGGACTAGATTAAGGCAAAGGTGTGCGCAGTTGGACCTAGCAGCACTTTGTACTAGCGAGCTCACTGAGTGGACTTTGTCATGACAAGTTGGGATTCAGGTTTAGCGAGCTAAGAGAAAGGCGAAGTCATGCACAGTTGGACCTAGCGGCGGTTCGTACTTAGCAAGCTCACTGAGCGAACTTGATCATTTCATGGATCTGTGTGTCCGTTTGTATTCTATTGAAAGATACCATTGCCTTGAGGGTTGCGTGGTTCACTGTGCTCTCTTGTAAAAGCTTTGAGGAGAAATAAAGAGAACTTGAGATATTGCTTGTTACTTCGCATCGCGTTGTGCCATTGAGCGAGCTCTCTGAGATTTGTTGAGATACTGTTGGTGCACAAGTAGAATTCAATTCCTTGCTCCCCTCCACACTTAATTGAGATTGGTGTGTGTGTTTGTGGGATTGAGTGTAGGTTTTGGTGTGTTGTTCATGCTAGGCCACGCTTGGTTTCACAGGTGCCTGTCACCAGCCTCGTCAACGGGTAGCCACCATCCAGCAATGGCAATCCATACCCATACCCCTCAGATAAAGATCCAGTACCCAGCAAAACCCACCATACCCTTAGTTTTCTCTAATAATAATCCATTGGTAAAACATTTCCAGAGTGTATACTGGTGTAAAACATTGTACATTTGATCATAGTACATACAATTATACAATCATACAGTGTCTGTTCACTGTCTATATGTATTCCAATATTGCATATAAATATTTCAAGGCATGGACAATGAGTCCAAGAGAGCAAACAAAGATGGTCAAGCATTTCATATACAAAGAGTAAAAGTGCAATATGAATGTGAAGAGTGACAGAGGTTGTCAAGCTGCCATTGATGTTGAATTTATTCTTCAGTGCTTTTTCAGTATGCTTGCAGTGATACTTGCCACTGCCAGCTATTACAACACTCATTAAAATGAGTGTATGACATGAATATCCTTGGCAATATTCATGTCTAGGTCTCCTCTTCACTTGAATTGTCATCCAGATCCTCCATATTGGCATTTAACTGCTTCAGAGGTGGTGTCATTTGTTGCAAGGGACTTTTGTATCAATAATGACATATACAATCAATATAATATTGGAAATAGATGTTGGCAGGGAAAAGGAACATGATGGTTGCAGCTTGAACAAAGGTATATTCTGATATAAATATACAGTAGGTGGTGGTACAAAGCCAAGTTATAATAATGATCAATATAAAAATTAAAATAAAGTAAAACAAAGAACAGCATAGCTGATGGCCTGGTGGTTGTGAAACCATCATCCTCAACATATAATACTTGTAAAAAAAACATTAATAGAGTGTATCAAAGATTTAGTTGAGTAAAGCAATAGAGATTATAAATAAGAGATCCAATAAGAGAGAGTCCATTAAAGCATCCACTCAATGATCAACAGTGAGTATTTCATTATCATCTCCACCTCTCTCTTCCTGAACATCTATACCTCTTTCATGTATGACAATTTGTGTTAGATCTTCCAGAGATCCAGCTATCTGAGAGTGCTCAGCAAGTACACTTTCTTCATCCAATTGAGCTTCAAGGTCACTGTCAGCAATGTCACTTGTTATAACATCTCCTTCAGAGCCTGATTGAGTCTGGTCACTTGAATTGGATCCAAAGTGAAGTGATGATGTGATGCTTTTCTCCCAGGCTTCATCTAGGCGAGCATGGCCAGCAGCAATACATTCAAAAAGAAGTGTTGGTGCAATGCCCTGCAAGTAAGATGTTTAGTATAGTATGTCAACTTAAAGAGAAAGTGATATATACATACTCTTGCAATTGCAGCTACAATATCAGAATAAAAGAACATGACACTGTCTGTAGCAAAGAATGCAATATACATAATCAAAGATATAGAGTAGAGTGCTGAAGACTCTATTAAAGCCTCAATAATGTGGTAATATACACCTTTCCTGTCTCCCACTTGTTGAATGTTTCTTCTTGTAACAGACTATATTTGATATATAAGAGCAAGGTACACCATAATGTTGCAGCCAATGTGAAACATGCATAAAGTGCTGAATCATGTAATGTGGACCGATCACTGCCTGTCATGACATACTGTCCATATACATAAATGATTTTAAACACTGAAAAACTTAAGCACAAAAGAAAGTGAGAGATATATTTCCACACCAGTACCAGCAACCAGACAAAGTGTAGGAAGGAGTACAATTTGCCAGTGCTGTCTCCAGACCATCCAGCAACACCAAATCTAAATCAAGGGGGTACCAATATGAAAAGAAAAAAAAAACATGGAGTCAATTAAAAAATTTTGTGCATCAGCGCTGGATCTACCTACCTCCATGTGACCATTATGACATCATCTCACCTATTTTGGGCATCTTCTGCCATAATTTTCCTTGTACCTTGCCAGATATAGCTGTATTTTGAATACAATTTGTATGTCATCATGTCCAGTCAGCAGGATCATTTTGGCAGTGCTCACCAACACCAAAGATTGTCTGTCTACATGGCTCAATGTGATGTCCCAAGGTTTGATAAGTATATTTTGTATCATAAATGAGTAATATATTGTGCTAAAAGTCCATTTTTAGGCCCCCAAAAGGGTGGTCAACTTTTTTTTTTCAGGCCTGACAGCCCAGCCTACCTACCTACCTGGTGTGCCAGGCCAACATTCTGGCACCCCCTTGATCTAAATTCTGGTTAGATTCAATTATCTATCAGAGTCTGCAAGAACAGTGCAGATCCCACTGACAACACCTGATGGAACTGTTGTTATATGATGATGGCTGCACCGTTGGTATATAGTCCAAAGGTTCATTCCTTGGTCAATAAATTCAGAATACAGGTTTGACCAGTTAAAGGCAAAATTGATAAGAGTCAGGAGATAAAGGAGAATAATAACAGTGTCCACAACTCTTGAATTGGACTGTGACTTGTTGGTAACTGTGAAGAATTTCAGTTCAAGGAACACAGAGGACAAGGCCTCTCACAAATATTCCAAAAGGTAACAGCAATAACACCAGTGTATATGCCTATGTGTCATGTGTAAGATGAGACATAAATACCTCCTGGAGTTGAAAGAACATGCACACCATTTAATAGTGAGAAGAAGATTATTCAATTCAATTCAAAATCAAGCTGATGAGATATGAATGCTATATCACTAGCAGTAAGATCTGCTGGGATTTCTGTATGAGCAGCCATCAATGACCACTGAAGCCTGCTTATATAGAGAAAGAGAGTTGGATGTGAGAATGATACAGAATTATGCTCCTCATTATATGCAAGCATCACAAAATCACATGGCAAAAAAGATGATGGCTGTTCCCAGAAGATCATATTGTGTACCATGATGAAGAGGGGATTATTTGCTAACATCTATGCATATGGTGTACTGAATTAAGAACCTTCAAGGTACAGAGATAAAAGGCATCCAGGGAAGTACCAGCATGATTGTTAAAGGGGATACCAATGCAGTTCCAGAACTCAGGATTGAGGAGAGTATTGCCTAGTATTATGTTCAAGGATTGGTCACCTTGTAAACCAATAGAAGTCATCCATCACAACTTCAGTCATTGTAACCAAGTCCTTGTATACTCAGATGCAAAAATATGAACTGTTCTTACACCTATCCTTTTTGGATGGTATTTGGATGGAAACATGCACCATTAAATATGCTGTAGAATCAGGGCTAATACACCATTATATGAACTATGAATGTTGCAGGTACTGATATGATCTTGCTATGGTGTACCTAAGCCTTAATCAAACCACATAAACATATACTTGATTCATGCAAAATGTGAGCTGGCAGCACAACCACCGGGGGAGCTCTTTACATACATACAAATATCTGTATCTTGATTATGTTCTATCGCGGTTGAGTCTCTTGCCAGTACTAGCTAGTAAACAGTTACACAAAAATGATGAAACTCGTAAGGTAAAGAATCAGAATGCATAGCCACGATGTTTCAGGTGACCACACAAGTTGCGGAACATTTATCTCTCAGACAAAGTACACAAAGTAAGAGTCTCTCGAGCAGCCAAAAAACTTGAACGACATTCTTATGAGGCACCAAGGGAAAGCTCGTAGCTGTATATAAACGTTAGACGTTGCAAACAAAGGAAAAACACGGGGACACATACGTCGTTGTGACATTCTCCTGTTTGAGCCCGGTAACATCCAGCGGGATACCCAATTTCCCGAAAATAGTCGCGGCCCTACAAATCATCAGCATCCCAATCGTCAACGTCAACACCGTCCAAGACCCACCGTAAATTGACATCGGTATTAAGCAAATCCAAAAATCCCAACGGGATGATGTCGAGCGATGCCGCCGCGCCTTGGGTGAGCAACACGTTCTTTATCGTGCCTGAATCCGCGGTACCGAAGATGGGCACGACGAGGGGATCGGAGAAGGTGTGGTCGAAGGAGGCGTATTCGGTGGAGTTGATTCCGGCGGAACTTGTGACGCGCTCGAGGGTGAGCTCGATAGGGAGAGGGTTCTTCACTGTTCGGGTAGGTGTTAGGGAGAAACGGTAGGGATGGGAAGAGATCGCACCGGTGAATGCGATGCTACGTTTATTGAAGGTCAGTTTGGATATGGCGCAAGGGAAAGGACGACGTACTCAACAAGGTTGTTGACGAGTGTGTCCAGCTACATAAATGTCAGCTCCAGATATCGATGAAGCTGACAACGCAAACGTACAGTGATAGTCACGCTAATGTTGGACACTAAGCCGATCCCAAGCCCATTGATGATGTCCCCAATCGAAAGATCGGTCGAAGTGGGGGCGCAACGGACCAAGGCAGCCAGGGAAACGAAAAGAAGACCGAACAACATTACGCGCGGACGAGGGGGGCCTGTACTGAATGCATCCAAGTTATAGGGAGCAGAATGGACCGTATGACGCGACGAAGCCATGTGAAATCGTCAGATGATACGAGAGCGTGTGGACCGTGTATCTTTTCCTGAGAATCTGAATGGCGAGGATCATTGAGAACCGGTCCAAGAAGCGAGAGATGCATGTGCAGCGCCTCGGAAGAAATATTAGAACAAAGTTTGCTTGCTGGAGGAGTAGAACTTTGAAAACTCGACGCAGGGCTGTTGCATGGTGGACGTACGAGAAAAGAGAACGCGAGCCTCGTGGCTGGCACGTTCCTGATTACCTCAGCACGCCGCCAACTTTGACCGCGGGTGGCAGTGTACCACGACGACTTCTTTGATCTTACGATGGGCCGCTGGACGCAATACGATGAAGTGAGTGACCTTCTTCATAGAATTCCCTCATGCTGAACTCTGCTAGGACTCATACCGCCTCCCAGAAGGCATGGAACGCATTGGCTACGACTCGGACACCCAAACGTACTTCTACCGCGATGCGAATGGAGACACCTGGAAAGGCGCAGAAGGCGCAGAATATAGCGAAATGACCCGTGGTGTGTACTGTTGAGATGTATATGTACTCCTAGCTGAGAAGCCACAGTATCCGGCGCTTCATCAAGCACCGAAGATATCGAAGCCGCCCCTCGTCGCGCAGACGGTTATCAACAGCTCGCTACTGACCTTGTACGTCGTTCTCGTCACTCAACCTCCCTTCCTCATTATTCTAGAATCGCCCTATGGTCTCCACGACCTACACCCCCAACCCCAGCGCCTACCGCACCCTCTTCCCCTTCTTCCTCATCATCGCCGTCGTTCTCCTACTCGTTTGGCGCCTCATCCTTTCCCCCGGCTTGTCCGTGCCGAAAAGCCCGTGTGCACAGGGTATGCAGGCGTATTGGGTCCAGGCAGGCGATTCGTGCTGGGAGATCGCGACTAGGCATGGGTACACTCTTGAGGAGCTGCAGGGCTGGAACCCGAAGGTGGAGTGTGAGGTGTTGATGCCTGGGACGACGGTTTGCTTGCCGGGAGAAAGCAAGTAGGAAAAGGGAGAGTAGGTATCTATTGTGGATCATTTGATGGATGGATGGATGGACGCGTCTCTCAATATTCATGTAGCTTATTCGCATGATCATTCTCTGTAATATTTAAACAATAGACTGTTATAATCTGCTACATCTGGTATTGCATCATCAAGGCTCGCTGTGATTCTCTAGGATGTTACTCGCTTCAAGTGGGCCGATGCCCAAAAGGTGGCGAGTGCGACGCGGTGAACTTTCCAAGCGGGAAGTATTTCGAGGTCTGACTATGAGTCCGTGAAGCCAGAAACGAGACCATAGAAGGTAGACATGGTAATGCAAAGGAGAGAAAGAACCTAAAGAATGTGAGAAATATCTGCCGCGGCTACAAGTCCAAAGTCGGGCGTCGTAGGACTGTATATTTATTCTTCTTTTATGGGGGCATAGCTCAGCTGGGAGAGCAACAGACTGAAGTGTGTTGATTTCTGGAGGTCCCCGGTTCAATCCCGGGTGCCCCCACTTTTGGTGCTTTATGATGCTTTTTTACGATGCAGCCGCCAGCGTGCTCAGTGCTCACTGCTCACTGCTTACTAGTAACTACTTAGAGTCTAGTATCTATACAGCTTCAAACTAAGCACTTCAAAGTAGTACAGAGTAGCTACTAGCCAGGACTTAGAAGTTTATCATAATAGGGAGCTGAGACTTGCAGCACGCCTTTCGGCCTTTTAATATTTCGTACTGTACTTATTCCCAGGTGCTCGATTCCTGAGTCCTTCATATCACAAACCTGTATCATCGTTAGTTCATAGGCTGAAATTACCCTCGCTTTACCGCCACCCTATTACGGACGTTTGATAATTGCCTGATTGCGACGGATTGGTGACGGAGCCTTTCGAAAATCAGTAGATATATTCGGTCTCAAAGTGTTTGCTGCAAGCTGTACTAAATCCAGGCTGCAAGATTAGAGAATGTGTAGTAACAATATTGTGCGACGGGTTCTTGACATGGATCGAAACAGGTCAAGAAGTTGAATGATATTTTTCTGAGAACGTATGGCTTGTACAAAGTAACACCGAATCTGAGGAGTAGGAAAAATGGTGGGATATTTGAGTCGTACATATGAGTAGGGAGCCTAGAGAACTACAACAGTGGAATGATGGAAGTGAGAATCGTGACGCGGGGAGTTAGAGAAGGAGACTACATGGAGGAATTTCTATACAAGCACGACGGTGGTGCCGATGGATACGTGGGTTAGTCTAGGAAGACCCCGACGCCTCACCGGAGGACCCCTCAGATGAGGGAGACTGGCTGCTCCTACCGGTGCGTTTGCGAGCACGTCTACCTTCCGGATTGGTGATATCGATGGCCCAAAGACCGCCTCTTCCAGGTTCGGTCACAGTACGCCCCATATTCCTGAAAAGATCGTGAGAAGACAAAGCGTGCTTGAGTGTTTCCTGTCAACGAATGAATTATCAGTTCCTTCAGCCGTCAAGAGCAACATTTGGACGAACCTTCAAGGTACCCTCGTTCTGTTGGAAAAACTCAAAGCGCGCGACAAGCGCAGCTCTGATCTCAGCCGTGGAAGCCTTTTGGTGGGGGTGACTGTAGATCGCGGCTGCAGCCAGTTGGATGATGGTGTAAGGAGGCCTTCCAGCCCTGTCGCGCGGATTAGTGAGGTTTTCAAGACGGACTGGGGTCCCGCGTGGAAGATTGAGGAACTCCCGTAGGTAATCGCCGGGTTCGGGTAAGTCGTATTGGGTATCCGCCCTTGCGAGGAAGGGTGTGGAATCGGGGGATTCGCGTTTGGGGATCGCTTGGGGGGACTGCTCGAGAGTGTGTCCGCGGTAGTACCGCGGTCCGGGATCCAAGGACGCGAAGGGGGATGGAAGGCCGGTTACTGCAGTGACGTATCCGGGGGGATAGGGTGCAGAGGTGGACGGGTATCCGCTGGGAGGTGAGCTCGATCCACGTTGGGAAGGGACAGCTTCGTAGCCCTGAAATTATTGTTTAGATGAGTTCAACGTTCATCTATTGCCGTGATGTACTCACCGTGCCGCGAGAGTATCCCGAAGCGTCGTAAGTACGCGCCGGTCCCAGTTGTCCTTCATGTCCATAGACCTAGAGAAGTATTATCGCGTAAGCCCGACAGATATTTCACGTCTTTTATAAGAACACACGTACAGGCTCGGGAGAGCGCGTCCACATCTCATCTTGGGCGGGACTACCTGATCCGGACGCCTCTGGGGAACCCTCTTGACCGGGAGACGGCGCCAACGGAGGCGAGTCAGTACCCTGGATTTTGACACCTCCACCGGAGCCGGGCATAAACGGCTGGTCCTCGTCTTCTCCGGCCCTCGCATAGGAACGAGGAATGGGAGGGTGACGGGACCTGGGGCCGCCATAGGAGGACCTAAATTGGATATGGGAAGCAGGATACCCGGAATACATGGTTCCTAGTATCAAAGCTTAGGTCAGTCGCGTGGATGGATGCCGTAGACACGTACAATGATGTCCGTACAAGGCTGAATGTAAGAGAGGAGATTGGGAGAAAGAGTAGCAGATGCTAGAGCGGTGTTGTGGGACCACTGTTGGGGACATACCGTGCCCCCACAGCTGGCTTTTATACCGATATGACCAACATCTTTTGGGCACTCCATACATGGCTATGTCCACGAATTGGTTTCGAGCCGGTATCCGACGATTGGCTCCGAGCAGTTTTTCTTGATAAGCTGTTCGAAAATATACCCTATCAAAAAGTTGATGAGAAGGACACGAGGCAACACTTTCCGGAGATGGACGATGTTGTTGGGGTTCGTTGGTGCATATGTACATCGCCGAGTTGCCGATGGTGAGATAGCCATATCTGTACCTTCCTGTCAAGGTAATTTCGTTTGGAGGAGAAGTTGGAGTTTGTCGTCCGCGGTGGAAGAGCAGGCTGAGCCAGAAAGAGGCTTGACGTGAAGAAAAAGATGAATAGAAATACTGTGAAAACGAGGATACCCTGACAAAGTCCCTTGCAGCACCATTCTGCTTGACGAAGTGGGTCCAATTAAATAGTGGCGGTGATAGCAAGGCGTCCTTGCCGAAGTGGGGCCTCGTTCGCAAGCAATCCTAAGCGAGACCCGTGGTACCAGACCTTCGAAAGCTTCAACGCTCGCCTATTTCTGAAATTTGTGCTACGATTTTGTTGAAAGAATACCCAGGACTAGTTTCGTGAATTTAATGGATATGTGGTAACAAAGGATGTTACGAACCGTGCTGAGCCAGTGCTGCGAGAACAGAAGTGTTGAACTGATAGACGTTGAGAGCTTTGACGGGTTAGACCACTAATTAACATGAAAAGGGCCCTCATCGCGTCAATCTACCTCTGCATATCTGTGCTGGGTGCTGGGCCATTGCCTCTGTGTTGGACATTCTGCGTACGTGTCGTAGTTGTTGATCAAGGCCGAGTCGGCCCGAGAGTATCCGACTGCAAGCACGCGTACATAACGCGCCTGTGGCGCACCGTCGCATAAAACAAATAGGCCTGTCTACTCTCCACCTTGAGCTAGAAAATATTACAGCATAAATGGCAACTCGATGCGCTTCAATTCCAGCTTTGCACATCCAAGGAGTACGGTATGCCTAGTTAAGACTGATCCACTGGTCCAACTCTTCCCCTGAGATACAAGCGCAAAGGGTATGGTGCAATGGTCAGGACCAACACTTGGTTTCATAAAGTCCTAAGTTTAAGGAGACAACGTGGGCCAAATCAAGTAGGATTACCGATACCAATCATTCCACAACTAGCTCGGCAACTATGTTGGCTACCTCCTTTTTGCTCATGTCCTCTGATACAGGACTCATAGGATCCAACGTAGGGAATGGGACCCGTGAACCAGTAGATGCCGCCATATTTTGGGAAGTAGTACCATATCAACGAGAAAATCGTCACACCTCCCAGCACCACTACGGAGTAGTTCATGTCTTGTACAGTCGTTTGAGGAGTCGTAGGGAACATGAATACTACGCTCGTGAATGCCATAACAGTACAGCTATCAGCGCGATCGGAAGGCTCTATACAATTGAAAGGTCGTCAGAGATATGTAGAAATCAATACGATTCACGGAAGACTAACGAAAATTCCAAGATGAAATGGTCCAGGCTTGAAGTCGTTCTGTCCAATAAAGCGGGCAGCGATCGGGATGCTGTATGCGACGTATAATGAAATGACCGGATATGGAAAAGACCGCGTTGATAGCATTCTCCCCAGCGAAAGAGAGTAAGCCTAGTAATATTGCGAAACCGGCGTCGAAAATAACAGTGTTAACCGGCGTTTCCGTGTAACCGTTCATTCGATATAACCAATTGGAGAATGGAAGGGCTAGCATAGGATATGTGAGTCTAATCTTAAGACGTCCATGATGAGAATATCATACCTCGATCTCTGCTAAACGCGTATGTCTGTCTGCTGGCTGCTAAAAGCTAATGAATGAATGTCAGAAAATTATTCTGCTTTACCAAGGATGTGCTTACAATACTGGACCCCATCATGTACCTGCCAACGTAAAGTTAATGTCGCAGTGAGAGAGATGAAAGGGTCGACGCACTGTACCAACACAATAATTGCCCAGATACCTAACGTCCCTTTCTGCCCAAAACCGTTGAACAGAATCTGCGCCATAGGCTGGGCACTATTATATATCGCCTGAAGATCCGAGCCCATACAGAAAGCAAGGGTCATGTTGATTGCTGTAGATTCAACGTGAGTATGAATTATTAGTATTCGCAAAAACGCATACCCCAGCCCAGCACTCCAGCAATGCCCACCGCCAATACGATTGCCCAAGGAACGACGGTAGTAGCATTTGACGCTTCCTCACTTATGTGGACACTGGAGTCGAATGAACCTACAACACGATTATTGATATGTTATTACATTTTGCCTTTGTAATGTAGGCGTACCGATAGTCCAAAGCGGTGCCAAAAAGCTCAATATGAATGCAAAGCCGTCTGTCCATCCGTTGACTATGCAAGAAATGATAAGCAGAGTATAAACCGAATCCCTAAGACAACGCACGATTGACAAATTCGCCCAAGGCAAAGTGTGCGGTGTTCTTAAATTCCGACGGAGTAACGATAGGCAGGGCGATAATAATTCCGAAACAGAGCCTGTCAACGTTATCGTATTGTAACATCAGAATGATGGACAGCGCTATCGGTAGATAAGAGAATAGGCCAGGATACGTACAGGACGTTGAGGGCGACGTAAACCGACTGCAACCTTGCTAAAACCGTTGTTCCTAGACAACAGCCCACGACATGAGTAAGACTTATAGCTACATATACACCACTGACAGGCATGAATTAAGAGTGCCGGAAAAGGAAAAAAACGAAGATGACGCACAAAAGCTGGGCGTTCGTTGGCTCAAAGCTTTGGTTATGGGATCCAATCTTGACCGCAGCCATGACTTGAACGGCGCATCCCCAGTTAATTGAAGCTACACCTGCTATAGATCCGATCGTGTTCATATCTAGGTTGGCTGTGTAAGGGTACACGGTGTGTGAAGATATGTGAAGAAACTGACAGCCGACTATCCAGCAGAGCAGATTGCGCCAACGGGGTGACGAGAATGAGTAGGTCCAGTAGTATAATCCTCCAGAAGTAGGAGCGGAACTGGCTAATTCGGCCATTGCCAACGCAACACATAGTATGAAAATACCCGCAACGGCCCACTTGGGTTCTTTATCAGTACAGCCCATTATGGGAGTGAAGGAAAGAGAAACGTACCCCCCAAACCATGGCGGGCCCTCCTCCGTTGGGAATCGCGTAAAAAAGAACCGACGATATTGAGGGCACCAGACCGATGATCGAGAACGCAATTCCAAAAACCTACAATGAGGTTGGTAAATACACTGGTTTTAACGAAAAAAGAGATGAATAAGACGCACCTCAAGAGGGGTAAATGCACGCTTGAACTCTTGCTTATAGCCCAGAGCCGCCAACCGCGCCTCATCCGCTGCATTTACGGCGTCTTTCGAAGACATGTCGAAAGATGAAAACAGAGTTGTAACGTTGCGCTGGGAAGACTATATGTAGAATCATACAGAGACCGATTACGCATCATTTTTCCAAGCGGACCACATGAGAGATAGAAGCCTAGAGACAAAGGGTCACGTTCGAGTGTGAGTATAGATAAGCCTGCTACCCCAGATGGGCACCGAAGAGATCATAATCCAAGGACCTCATTCTCTCCGCAGGAATGGGAAAACAAAACATGTGAGAGGAAGGAAGGCAGGTACATATGTATGTTTTTGAGGAACGCTGAAGATAGATGTACAGCCACCGGCAACTTTCCAAAACCGGGAATCAAATTTATTTGCCGCAACTTGGAAATAAGTATCCACTACTTACACCTTTCGTCGCCTACTTAAGTTCCTCGTCTGTATTCAAAGCACGAAAAAAACCCTTTCGTGACTGTCCGTAGTTGTCCGACTCGCAGCTCCGCTACCGGTTGAGATCTCAGCCGTGCCGTGGCAAGGAAGAGGGCGGTTATACATGCGGATACATGGCGGACCTCCTCACTTCCTCACTTCCCATCCAATGGCAGCAAACTGATGATCAGTATCGGTGAGTGCCCGGTGCATTTAACCCTTTATTTTCCGTTAACCGTCTTCGAAATTTTAGTCAACTGTCAATGAAAGCTGCCGCGGCGAACCGTGATAAGAAGTCATGGGCACAAAAGACTCAATTGGTGCCGCATTGCCTCCTATCTCATGATCAAATTCCCGTAACCAATGCCGGGATAAGATTGAAAGGCAAGGAGAGGCTAAGAAGTACTAAGGTCAGTTTGAGCACCGGAAATTGGGCGGAACCCATTTATGATAATCTTGCATTTCGCGTTCCAGTCAGGTGATCTTGCCATGACTGCTCAGTCATTCAATGGGAGCAGGAGTATTTCAGGAGCCGTGATAGGACGTTCCCACACCGTCAATGGCTTCTACCACAGTTCCTGGCACAGCTACGGAGGTTCTGAGCTCCCCCCATGTTGTCCCGACTACTTTTAAGCATCCTTTGGACCCATTGACTCCTGACGAGGTGAGTTTACTTCGAATGTGCCTATCTACACCGAGATAAACCTTCGCCTCAGATAGCAGCTGTATCACTATCGGTCCGACACCACATCGCGAGCAACACAGAAATCAAAGCTGTCAAATTCATCACTACCTACCTCTTACCGCCTCCCAAGAAAGCGGTTCTTGCCTACCTTGGGATTCCTTTGACTCCCGGCGGGCAACCTGAGGCACCCACCCCAATTATCCGGAAGGCCGAAGTCGATGTACGTGCTATGACTTTTGCTCACGAATGAAGCTGATAGACTGACAGTTCCTCGATGTCGTGAACGGGTGCGTAGACTCAGGTTTGGTATCTACGAAGACTTAATTCATCGATTACAGTGACGCCTATAATGTCATCCTTGCTCTTGACGGCGGGAAATGGGGCGTTGAGAGCCTCGAGAAGCTTCCGGAAGGCACTCAGCCCCAGATTTCTGTTCAAGAACTCGTCGCATGCGAAAAGATTGTGAAGAGTGACGCTCGGGTGCAGCAATTGGCGAAAGAAGTCGGTAAGTAAACTCAGACCTCATATCTGGATAGTTATACATCTCATTTGTTCGTAGGTGTTCTTCCCGACCAAATAGTCTGTGATGGCTGGTCTATTGGCTACGACGACCGTTTCCCCCAGAAGCGCCGCATTCAGCAAGCGTTGATATTTGCGCGGCTTTCTGAGCATGAAAATCTATACGCACATCCACTAGTAAGCACATAGTTGCAACTGTCATACACCATGCTAAGGGATTCTCGTAGGATTTCATCGCCGTTGTAGATGCGAATGCTGAAGAGGTCCTACATATAGGTATTGTCGCGTCTTTTTTGGGTTTCATTTATTCCTAACATTTCAGCTCAGATTTCCCACCTCATTACAAGAATACTGCTAACGGCGCGGCCCTCAGCGCACCCAGCACCAAGTTTCCCGAACTCTCTGAAGACTCATTTTCCGCGACAAGTCGACCACGCATCCCTCCTCCTCTCAAGTCGTTTGACTTCCTTCCCGATCTTATGGAGAAGAACGAGGAGAATTTCAAACCCAGAGATGACATCAAGCCCTTGCACATCGTCCAGCCCGAGGGTGTCAGCTTTAAGCTCGATGGAAATGAGCTGGAGTGGCAGAATTGGAAGATGCATATATGTAAGTCGTAATGGTGCTCTCGGTCTCACTCTGCTAATCATGCAACGCTAATAGCCTTCACTCACCGCGAGGGCATAGCCCTCTCTACGATCACTTACAATGATAATGGCGAAATACGCCCAATTATATACCGTCTATCGTTAGCGGAGATGGTGGTTCCTTACGGAGCCCCAGAATACCCACATCCTCGGAAGTTCGCCTTTGATTCGTGAGTTGTCTCTTATCCACTTCAATAACCAGAATGTCTGATCGAGGCAGAGGTGAATACGGTATGGGAACAATGGCCAATGAGCTATCATTGGGATGCGACTGTGTTGGTCAAATTCACTACTTGGTACGTAGAGTTTGCTGCTTGCCATGTAAAAACGTCGTCTGACAATGAGTGTAGCCCGGCGCCTACGTCGGACACGATGGAAGTGCAGTTGTCATCAAGAACTGCCATCTGCATTCATGAGGAGGATAATGGTGTTCTTTGGAAACACACCTGATTATCGCCCTGGTGGGCGTACTGCAGACTGTTCGAAGGAGACGCCTGGTTGTTAGCATGGTCTGCACGCTGGCCAACTATGGTTCGTTCCTTATTCGCACTACTACTACAAAGGCTAAGACTGAAATCATTACCTACAGAATACATCTGGAACTATCATTTCTATCAGGACGGCAGCATCGAGCTTGAAGTCCGCCTGACTGGTATTCTTCAAGTTTATGTAGCGGAGACCGACGAACCCATCAAGTTCGGCACTAAAGTCGCACCTAACGTCAACGCCCAGTACCACCAGCATCTCTTCTCGATCCGCGTAGACCCTATGATCGACGGAATCAACAACTCCGTCGTGGAATCGGACGTCGTTCCCCTCCCCAACGCCTCAACCGGCTCTGACCTGAACTTTGCCGGGAACGCGTTCATCCAGGAGGACACGGTGTTGAAGAAGGAGGCCGGGAGACATTGGGATTGGGAGAAGGAGCGGAAATGGAAGATCATCAACCCGGCCAGGAAGCATTATAGTAGCGGTAAGGATGTGGGTTACGTTGTCGGGATCAAGGGCGGTGTTACACCGATGATGGCGAGGAAGGATGGTTGGGCGCTGAAGAGGGCGCCATTTGTGAACTACCCTGTTTGGGTTTGTAGGGACGTGGAGGATACGAAGGGGAGCAGGATGTGGCCTGCCGGAAAGTATGTTCCGCAGACCAGGGAGAGCCCTACGGATTCGATCGGTGCGTGGGTGAAGGGCGAGCAGAACATTGAGAATGAGGATATTCTAGTATATTTGACCGTCGGTGAGTACCTTTACGCCAACTCTGACATCCCTTCACGTTGACTCTGGTACATAGGAACAACGCATATCCCTCGTCCGGAAGACTGGCCAGTGTACGTCTTTTGTGTTTTATCTTACCAAAAATGTATCTCATGTGTTCATTAGGATGCCTGTTGAGCATCTAAGCATCTCTCTCAAGCCCCAGTCATTCTTTACAATGAATCCTAGTATGGATGTTCCGGGGACTAGAGATCCGAAGAGTGTCGCTGCGTTCTCTCAAGGAGCTGTCCCCAGTCATGGACACGCGGGATGTCATTGATCTTTTTGAACGAAGGTACTCAAGGTGTATTTCAGGGTCTATGTAGTAGAAATTCTAAATGTAAAACAGTGAATGATTTCCAGGCGACAAACTGCGACCCTCGCGCAGTTCTTTATTTTCTTACCTGCAGGAAGGTGTCCACGCGACGACTGGATAAGTTTGAAAGCATAATACGGAGAGTTCGATCCTACTGCCAAACAAGTTGTAGTTGATGCTACTCCCATTTGGACATCCATTCGGCTCTGCAAGGAACGAAGGGGATTGTATACTATGAATACACGAAGCTAACAAGGAGTGTGAGCCGTACAAAAGCGGAATGAACGAGGTTGAAGATACAAAATACAATATTGCTGCATAGACGAATTAGATATTAGTGCCCGACTTAGCGTCCGCGATAGCATGATCAGCATCAAGAAGGGTGTAAGGATATCTCCAGTACATACCTTCCGAAACAGACATCGCAATCGTCTCCACGGGCGAGGGCTTACGCTCACGCTTTAGCATTTTTGACTGCAGTTGAACATACTGTGCCTCATCCTTTTCACGAGCGTGGTCAATGTCAGCTTGGACTTTGATTTTTATTCGCTCGTGATAATCTGCTTCAATTCTACGAAAATCAATACATCACGAGGAAAATGTCAGCCATGGATAACGGGACGCGTACCTTTTCAAAGCGTCGAGCTGGCGAAAGAAGTTCCATGAATCATTGATCTGCTTTACCGACTCGATATCTTCTATTACTTCGACGACAAGCATGGTATCTGGAGGAGTGGCGCCGAACAGGTTGAAACCCTGGAGAGGATCGTCGGAGAGGCCTCTATCGTAGTTTTCAAGGTCTGGGTGCAGACAGGGTATCCACTGCAAGACTTTGCCGATTACCGAGCGAAGGAAAGTCGACAACTTAGAAGGACATTTCGACACGATCGACGGAGCTCCACTAGCTTCAATAGTTTTATGAACTGAACCATCGTACTGGCTTTCGGCGTCGTGTTCTGATGGAAGAGGCAAAGTGACTGTAGATGCTTGGCGCTCGTCCGGCTGAGCATCTTCGACATCGCCAGCAGCATCTCCCGCAAGTAGAGCTTCATGTTCGTTCCGGAGTGTGTCCCTACGCGCCACATCTTGAAAATGATAGATCTCCAGAAGCCGTTCTTCGTGCTTCAATTGGTATTTAGGATCGGGCCACGGGTCCCCAGCGGTAAGATCGTTTCGAACGCGACAATGCGTCGCGGTAAGGGTAGGGTGGTAACAGTCTGGCCAGGGGAGAGGTAGCGTAGGATTCAGTGGCGGTCGCGAAAGCGGATTGGAATTGTTCGGCAAAATCGGAACAGCCATGTCTGGGAGTATAAAACGATCTGGCTGGCCATCAGAAAGGCCTTGTGAGACCAAGGTCATGGACACCGATATATATATCACGCCAGGCAAGGGGAAACAGAAGAGCTGGGAGACGGAATAGGTTAGTTGAAGGTGAACCTCTGCAAGCTGGCAACAAACGTACGTGTGTGACGCATGCAACATAGACTGTAGTCTTTAATGCCTCACAGGCTTTGGTAACCTCCGGATCCTTAAGATATTTGAGGGAAGCAACTGGATCGAGCTTGAAAGCTATGTAGTCACCGAAATGTGGGATGACCATGACAGTGCAGCCTAAGAATGGGAGTAAAATGTTTGAGTGCGAACGTCGAGTTCGCCTTTTGAGTCCTGAAGAATAGGGACGGGTGGACACCAAATTCGTGCATTGTTCTTAGAAAGACAAAGGTACGACAACCGAATCATCGGACAAGGCGAACAAAGTGACGGCAATTGCCGATTGGGACAACACGATGATTGGGCCTGACCACTGATTTCATTGTCTGGGATGAATCACATCCTCACAGCAGTAATTCGGACCTTTTTTCTTCGTTCATTGTACCCAAGAGCTGGACCTTGTTCCAGTATACTTATAATAATGGTCTCTTGACAAGCTTTCTGGCCCGTCGTTTCATCTCATCTACTTGTCCTGTCATCCTCAGTCTCCGTTGTACCTCCTCAAAATTCTGCCATCGAGGCTCCAGGAATGCCTTCCTGTGGAGAAATTTTTGTTGTCGAAGAGTCATTGTTGACTCCCTACCATAATTTACTTGCTGCTGCTGCAAGAACTCCGTCTGTGCGAACGAGCCCCGCGTGCCGGAAAATCGTCGAAAGCATTTGTTCCTCTTCTCAGTCCTCCGCTGGCGGAAATGGTCGACGACGGCCTGGGATCATCTGTCTTCCCCCTGCAGGAGGCAAAAGCCTTTCTCGCCAGCCATGGTTGTATCTTATGGGCACCTTTGACGGCTACGACGAAACAACACTTCCCAAGATACTCAAAGACTTTGCCATCACTGTTCGTACCAATTCTGCCGAGGAGGGAGGCAAGTTCACTACCCGAACGTCTCCGGACTGGCGGATATGGCCGACAACGAAGACGCAATGGGTGGTAGTCATACCCATGACTCCGGAGAGTGGCAAATTTCCTGTTGAGCCGTGGATGTGTTTTGGCGACCACAACATACCGTACACGATGGAGGCTTCCGAAATCGAGAAGCTCGACGCGTATAGCAAGGAAAGGCTGAGAGATTTCAGTTACAAACTTGTGAGGGATCATGCATATCTCACAAAAGTCGCCATTGCCCTCAGAGACCATGAGGCGAAAGTAAGACTTCGAACTTCTTTCCGTGTCAGTACAGACTCGACATCCACAATGCTCTTTTCTAGTACTTATCCCAGAAGAAACGCCAATACGCTTCTAGTCGTAAATCATTCGGCTTGCAACGCCTCACACAGGGGATTAAGGTGCGTGCTAGTGTCCTGTATATGCCACCAGAATAAATGTCGACATCTTGATTCAGTCGATGCGGTTCACCGACACAACTAATACTGTCTCCGTGAGGGGGATGTCCTTTTCTCGGGCAGTTCTGAGTCTTCTAACAGTTGCGCCTCAGGATCGTACCTCCGGCAAGCCTTCCTTTTTTCCGAAGAAGACGGCTGCCTCTGTCCATAGCAGGTCCTCGGCACGTGTAGTAGTTCTCTAATTCAATGCATCCGAACGATAACCTTATGCTTATTTATTTGCATCCTCTGTACGCTGAATAATTTATAATCTCTTCGAGCTACATTACTGGCGCCGGGGCCCTACTCAGCCTGACGGACTTGTTACTTAGAATGGTATTGGTAGTATTGACACTATAAAGTTCTCCGTTCATTATCTTAGCCTGGCGCCCTCCCGTAAACCATGCCTCGAAACAAACCCTAAGGTTTGATTTATTGAACCGACTGAAAATACAATCACCATTGGAATACTGTCTCGACTTCCTCCTGCTGAGCCTCTACATCGTTGTTGTATACCCTCTGGGGGCTCGTCTGAATATGCCCAGAGTCGGGCTCATCTATTCGTTCCACGGCCACCGGAGTTTCAGGATCATCATTGAGGTTGATACTGAACAGGGAATCCTGCTGGATGCTTGTCTGACTCTGACCTTGCCCAAAGCGGAGCGAAGACACGATGCTCCCGTGCCATGAGTCGTCAGGGCGAGTGTGGCCCGCGGCGACACGTCCAATGAGGAGGGTCGGTGCAATGCCCTAACATCGAGTGTTAATCGCATATGAAAATATTGTAGAAAGAATACAATTTCCATACCCTGGCAATTCCCGTTATGGCATCAATGTAGTCTTGTCCCCAGCTATTGCTAGCATACAAGGCAGCGTAAAAGATCAGACATACACAATAGAAGGCCGAGGATTCCACCAGAACTTCGATGACATGTCGGTAGGCTCTGAGTCCACCCCATGGTCCACCGTTTACCCATCCTACACTCAGAATACGGTAGATGATGAGTGAAGTACACCATAACGTTGTGACCAGTGTTAACGACGCGTAAACTGTCAGACTGTGCTTATCAGGGGAATTTTCATCCATGAACACTAGGCGTATGTCCAAAATTTTGAACACTAGACTGAAGTGTGAGTCAAAGGAAGCAACAGAATGAATGTATGGCTTTACCAACACCGGAGATTAGGCAAAGAGTTGGAAGTACAACAATCGGAAAGTGCTGTCCCCAGACCATCCAACAACGCCAAATCTGGAGTTTCGATGGAAGTAAGCCATAACCCAGATTTCCATTATCATCGCACACACCATGGCGGAGTCAGCAAGGATATTACAGATGACACCTGTGATACCCAGCCCTATTGATTTCATGATATTGTTATTCCCGACGGCCCTCAGATATCTGGTCCAGATGTTCGGTCCATAGGAAATAAATCCAGAGGACATGAGTAATAAATCCATGGCAAAATTAACGAAAGTCGCAATGTAGAGGAGGATAACAACCACAACCATGACTTGTCCACTGCGCCAAGACTTGCTAACACCTGGATGGCTCATTTCAGCCTAATAACACAATATACACGACATACACTCACCGATATTCCACATTGTAACAGCAAAAATGCCAGTGTATATACCTATATGCGTTCAAGATCGGATGCTGAATTAGAAATTTAGAAATCCGAACATCGATGGATAATGCCCACCAAACAATAGAGAAAAGAGCATCCTCGAATTCAAAGAAGCATCGAAGAAAGCTGTTAAGAACGCTATATCGCTGTCGGTAAGCCATGCTGGGATATCGGTCTGAGTGGCCATCGGAGACTTGGAAAAGGAAAGACAATTTGGAACGGGAGATGTATTTGTGAGCATACAATACTCCTCATGATATAGGACGTGCTCTGCCGAAACGTTCCTATTCTTTGAAACGGATTCGAGCCAGGGCCCAGGGCGACCGTCCGGTGTTGATCGTACCGAAGGAAGAGCGTGGATATAGACTCATAATAAAGAACCTAGCCATATGCATGAGCACTTTCGTAATGGAGAGCGGGAAAGCCGGGATAAATCAATCACACCTGATATCTACATATATTACAACTGACATCGCAGTCAGCAATGATTAGCATTGAAGGAAAGTTGAAGGGGTCGACGGGATCAACATGTATCGAGAACCCATCCAAAAGCAGCCGCAAACGATGACCGTGACAACCTGCTCTTGTACCTCTTGGAACTCACCACACCATTATAAGAGGATGTAGCAATATTCTTAGACGGTATACATTGATGCTAATACCAACGGCGGCAGATGTGAAGGGCTTGGCTATCATACATCCCAATCATCGACTCAACGCTATGATTCCATCGCGATCTTGAAAAGAGAGGGTGGTCACAAGGACAGCGCGTTAATCACGGTCGACGTCTGCCACATTTCGGATTATCATTCGCACGCATGACAGTTTAGCTTCGGAGACGAAGGATGAATCCATGGCTTCACGTAGGCGCCGAGACGAGGAGAGTGTTACGTTGATGCACGAGCGCTTTGGTATTATTGTCGCTGCTTGGCGCAGTTAAGCAACAACTGAGAAGAGAATGCGTATAGCTGTACTTCGAGAATTTACCACACGGTCAATTTATTGTATTGTCTGACCTCCGAAGTCCCGAGGCAGATGAGTCGAGGGTCCTCGTGTTATCTTCCCAAGGTTGTACCGCTGGCCTAACACTTTGAACTGATATAGCGAAACCGCAGAGTCACAATATCGAAGTGCATGAGTCGCAAGATAAATGAGCTCTTGCGGCTCTCCGAAAGCCCGCGTCGCAGAGACAAAGTCTACGGCTTGCGTTTCAGCGTCAGGACATTTCTTTGACATTACATATTCCCTGACAATGCTTCCAGAGAAAGCGCCAGCGTGAGCATCTCCACTATTAAAGCTCCACAAGGGCACATTAAGGCCATATGACGCGAAGGAAGTACCTCAGATGCAAGCCCATCTACTTTTGCTGAAACACGGAGCAGTGATATCAATCCGAGGATCAGAAGGGAAAGACGTACACATGGACCAGGGAAATCACGGGTGAGACCACTCGCTACAGGAATCTGAGAATTTGGGCGCCGGTGTTGGTTGTAGTGCAGCGGAAAATGGTTCGGAGTCGGATGTCCGATGCGTCGGATAAGCCACGTGTCACGTTATTCCAGATATTCCAGATCTCCGGCAGTGGCGGTGCATCGTCTCCTTCTCTCTTCCTCTCGACGTTGTTGGGCACAGGTCCTCTATTTCGATGACAATCAAGCTCAGTTGACGATCTTTACCAAGAATTTTACTCTCCTCTGGGACTACGCCGCCTTGACTGCGACTTGGGCGCCCAGACCTAACCGAAGATGACGCAGAGGGCGCCGACTATGGCGAGATTTCAGTAAAACTATTATCCAGGATCCTTACAGAAAGCCGACTGTCAGTTTCCACAACCTCATGCTTGCACCTCATCACAGGATCGCGAAGACTTTAGCGTCGAACTTACTAGAACTTGACAAATTTTCAGTAACGGCCGCCTACTACACGACCCGTTCTCTCACTCGGGTTCTCTTGCCTTCCGAACTTGCACCTCTGTACGATGGATGGGGATTTGTGGATATCTGCATAGGTACGCGTAACCTGACTTCTCCAACTGATCCTCACTGATACGTAGCCCTCAGCGTTCTCGAAAAAAAATGCAGACGCGATCCCCTTCGCTGCCTATAAATTCAATGCGTCGGACACTGATATCTCATCCGCACCAATGTTGTTTGGTTTCTTCTTTCTCTCTGTCCTCGCCTTTGCCTGTGGTGCTCCTACCTCGTTGACTGGGGACCTCATTGACGCACTGGGCGGCCTCATCTCCAATATCAGTGTCACGATAGCTGTATGTCCTTCATTATGAACCTCATCGATAACTAACTTCCGTGCAGCTGGAATCTCTCGTTACCAACCTCGCAGAGTACGTCTCGCTACCTTTCTTTTCCTCCTAACACTTATCTCCGCTCGATTTAGTCTCTCGTTCAATGGTACGCTCTTTCCTTTTCCTTTCCTATCCAGTGGTGTTGATGGGCAGCAGTCACCAACCCCCTCCTCGTCGAGCTTACCCTCGAGCGCGTTGTCCTCTCCGCCGGCATCAACACCACCGAGTACATTTCCTTCGACCACACCTTTGAGGATCCCATCGTCGTTCCAATCCTGGGCACGACCGATTCAGGTGTCATCGAGGATGTGGCTCTCACTCAGGGTGGGTTGGCCACGTTGGATATCGTCTCGCAGGGGTCTCTTGACCTCATCAATCTGGATGTTTATCTACGGTAAGTATTCCACGTCTTTGATGATGTACGATATGTTGACTGTCCGATTGTGTAGAGAGGCAACGATTAATGGCAAATTGGGTATCCCGGTGAACGCTACGGGGCTTACGCAGAAGAACGTACCCACTACGTGCGTGAAGTGAACCTTTTTTTCACCTGGCTTCAACTTATTTCTCCTTGACAGCTATGATACACCTTTCGACAAGCAGGGCTCTTCTTAATGTGTCGTCTCCCGCATTGGGCTTTGTGCACTACAAGTTCCGTAAACATCGACTTACGTATAAGTTTTGCATCTTCTGAAGTTACCAATCGCAATTCTCTCTATTTTTCCATCCTGTATATGACCTTGATCTACCTTGGGGCTATGGCCGCAACTGTTCTCTCTGCATCGTATTCATCGCCCTGGAAGTTATCGTACGGTCCCACCGCCATCTCCCTGCTAAAGATTCGACTTGGAAATTACGTTGGGCCTAGGTGGTTTGATTAATCGCCACCGTGATGTTTATGACAGATCTTCTCTCGTGCCAAGTTTTCAAGTTCAATTACCACCACCCTCCATCGCTGCACCTTTAGCACGTCAGTCAAGCTGCGAATAGGTGGTTCTACTATTCACCTTTACAGAAACCAACCAAGTCGTTATTTGTATGGGTACGGTGTGTGTGCTGAACCTTGAGCGTACATCGGAAAGTGAGTGGAGCGGTAAGCAGCTGTATTCACACCTTATCGTTTCCACCCTGATCGTCATGTAGTGCGCCATGTGGTGATATGCCGAGCCAAGTGTGTTGCCAACACCCACATAGCGTAAATCTCATGCGAATCAGGACCATGCTCGACGCTGAGGCAACGTCCCCTCGTTCAACCTGCGTTCTCATTCTGAATGAGAAGGGATACTGGTTCGTATCTCCGAGTGCGAACTGATGTCGAAGGGCTCCAGCAAGGAACGTCTATGCTGGTTCTCTTGGCTGGACGGGAAGGATCTTGGAAGGATCCACATGCATCATGTCAAGGAGCAGATTGACATTCCCTGATATACGTATTCGCCACTGATTCCTGTCAGTCGAGGGCTTTTCGCAGCTGGACATATATATACCTTTCATCAAAGAAGGACAACTGGTGATCAATCATCACCTAGTGCGCGGACCGCTATATACTCGAGACCACGCAAAGCGACCCTCACGAGCTATCCCTCTCTTCACCTATGCAGGCCGAGTCTTCCACCAGGTCTTCAGCGATGCCGATAAAGCAAAGATCCTTAATGATCTTGGCTCTGAGATGGACAGAGTGATCCTCGCCTCTCTCTTACAGGGTACGTCGTACGCGTCCCCCAATGCCTCAAATCTAAACTAAACTCGCTTAGGCTTGTACACTGGTATCATCGCTGTCGCCCTGTGGAATATCTGTGAGGAGCACCCGTCTCCACATCTATGACCCTAAATCTCAATCCCCCCTCATGGCAGATATGCACAAATCCCGAACGATCGGACCACCTATGATCATCGTCATCGTCGTCCTCTATCTCACGACATGTGCAAACCTTTCCCTCGACTGGTTAATAGTGCGCACGGCCCTGGTCACCAACGGACAGAACCTTCTGACGATATTCACAAACTTTTCGAATCCTCTGAGATGGATAACGGTGGTGACGGGTGTTTTTGGTGTTGTCTGCACTATACTTGTTGACGCCACTATGGTGAGCACCATCTCTCGGTTCGCATCGCTTTTGTAGCTTACGGTTCCGATAGATCTGGCGATGCTGGTTGGTCTGGGGACGACACTGGCAAATCGTCCTTCTCCCTGCGCTCTGTATGGTTGCCGCCGCAGGTACAGTGACTTTTCTCTCCCATTATCATCGCCTTTCACCTATACTACGTACAGCCTTGAAAATCTACGTAACATGCCAACCGTACTCCGCGTTACAAAGCTACTTTTAGTATCTAGTGATCTACGCCTCCCTAACTCTGGCTACGACGCTGTGGTGCACCTTGCTTATGATCTACCGGGTTTTGACTATTGCACAAGGCGCGGAGGGCGCGGGGGCGTATCGGCATGTCCTTGAAGTCTTGGTGGAGTCTTCGGCTTTGTATGCCGTGCCGTTGATTTTTTATGTGGCGTTCTTTGCTCGTCGGAGTACTGTGTTCTACTACCTCGATCCTATAGCGGGGATCATGCGGGTATGTTTTATCTAGGCTCGTCTGAAAATAAATTGATGCATTGTTGTAGGGTATTGCCCCGACGCTGCTTGTGGGGCGCGTCGCAGCGGGCCATGCTCGTGCGGACGATTCTTGGGAAGGAAGTGTGATGACTTTATCGTTACGGTTTGGGCAGGATAAGACTGAGAAAAGCTCCCAGGAGTATTCTATGGCGGTTGATGACGATGTCGAGGCTCAGTCGGGAAGGGAGAGTGATAGTCATGTGGACGAAGAAGAGGAGGGCAGTGATAAAACGGAGAATCAGTCTGAAGATCCTATCATTGAGCTGAGGCGTTGAGAAGTAGGAATCACTTAAAAAGTGAGAATTCAAGCACTTGATAGTGACTAGTCCGAGCCGGCCCTGCGTGCGCCGATCATCAGTATGAATAGACAAGGGCCATCAACAACGGCAATCTCGATTCTCGTCACAACACGCGTTCATTCCTCTCCAGAACAATAAACTGCCTCCTATTGTCTTTGTAATGTCCCCTTGGAAGATGCGACAGGCGGATAAAGGCAAAGGGCTTCCGATTAGGGGCACGCTTACGAGTCGCAAACAATACCAATACCTATTTATGACAGGACCCGCTATCTCTCTTTCTCTTCGCTTCCCCTTCGACACACGGACATGTACACTGACGAGTCTTTCAGAATCAAGACAACGCGCAGATACGGAAAAGGCGAGCGAAGGATCGTCAAAGATCACAGGACTCAGTTGGATGTCAAGGAGCGAGAAGGGTACAAGACGCCTGTCGTCAAGCCGTACGTCGTCCCACCTTTTTTCTTTGTGGGTCTGTTGACCACTTTTTTCTTAGAGGCACATCTGGAGACATCGATGGACAGCCCGTGGGTACGCGATACGTGAACAGGGCGTTGCTTTTGGAAGCGGGGATGCATGGGAGTATCCGGCGGGGGATCTATTCGTTCAAAGAGACTGCGCGGTCTGTTGTATTGTGAGTAACTGGCGATGTCGGTTTTTGCTGCTAACACCGTAACCCGTTGCAGGTCGGATGGGTATGAAGAATTCAACAAGGATAAGGGCAATAAAATGTACGCAGTTTTTTTTCGCGTCCTCTAGTCCGGTCTGACGTCTTCTTTGTAGCCGCTTGTGCGGTGAAGGTCTGTTATGTTGCGTTTCTGTATTTTTAGGCGCTGATTGGATGTCAGGTGGACGAAGCAAGGACGGGAAGATGCAGGTGAAGGACCAGGAGTACACCCACGGAAACAAGGCTCTGCAGGTATGTGCTCTTTCATCTCCTTTGCCTTAGGCTAATATCTCTTAGAACACAATGCAATCTGGCGAGCCTGTGCGTGTTATTCGGGGATACAAGCTTGATTCAAAGTACGCCCCAAGGAACGGGTACTGTGCAGTCGTTCTCTTTTCGTAGCAATGATTGACTTGCAGGCTAGGTTCCGCTACGACGGCTTGTACATCGTGATAGAATGCTACGAGAAACGAGACGAAAATGGATACAGGATCATTTTATTCAAGCTCGAGGTGCGAAATTAGCCTTCTATTGCTCTACAATGCCTAAATTATATTATAGCGCCTTCCTGGTCAACTCCCCATCGGAGTTCGGAGCGCGTTCTGGGCCTACCCTGACTCTGATGTTCCTTCCCTCAAGGACGTCCTCGCTCACCCTCCGTCTGATTGGCAGCAAATTTCCGTGAACTGATTGTTTCCCACTCGTGTCGCTTATCGCTGCAATCGAAGTGGAGCACCCTCAAGAAAACTACTCAAGAAAACTACTGTGATGATACTCTGCAGTACTCAGTCGAATTGGAATACCCATACTCCATCCCGACAGGGAGTCTCCGAGTACTTACTCAGGATAGCACCGCTAAATCGTCGTTGGCCGCTATTTCCATCCCTACATCCTACTTCGAGCCCTAATCTCCCGCAAGAGATCAGGAAGCACCGTCGGCGATCCTCTTAACCGCAAGCGCCAGAAACTGTCCAGTACCCTACTCGTTAAAGTCCAATCTCCGTCACCCTTCTGCGGAGATCGGGTGTCGAGCGTGGTCCTCAGAAGGGGAAGTACAGCGATATCAAGGGCCGAGCCTTTCTTTACAAAACTCTCATTCTGTCTATCATCTTAAGCTCATCACTTTGTACTTACTTTTATCTCGGCTCACCCCACATGGCTACGCACTCTTTACTTCTCTATATCTTCCTTCACGAGAACATGGCATGGTATCTCCAATACAATTCAGGTCATCCACGTTCCTCGCTACTCGAGACGCCGTCTGATTGATGATGGAAGCTTCCTTGACTGCATGTGAATCCAGGACCCTGGAGGCGCTTAACTTTTAAGAACCTCCTTCACGAGGCGACCTCGAGTCATTGCCTTGAACTCCCACCTACCACACACATCAAGCCCCGCCTTTCCAACTACAACACATACATACTCTGCAAACGAGTAATTGCATTGAACTCTCACATATCTTTTCTTGTATACATCCACCCCAATGCCAAGACGCCGCACTTGGATCTTCATCGGGATCGGCGCAATCGTTGGTGCTGCCTTGACGCCCGTCATCGTGCCCCCCATCTTGGGCTTGTTCGGCTTCGGTGCAGCAGGTCCCGTCGCTGGTGAGTCAAAAGAGTTACCCGTGTCTTATCCCCCAAGTGATGATTATTGGCAAGCAGTATTGCGGCGGGAATCCAAAGCGGTATCGGTAACGTCGCTGCTGGGAGCCTCTTCGCGCACGTGCAGTCTATGGCGATGGGAGGCATCATCTCGGCTGGTCCGTATGTGATCTCGGGGGTTGTTGGAGGGGGTCTGGGGTGGGTTGTGGATCGGATTCTAAGATGGTTCGGTTGGTGAGGGTGAGTTTGGAAACGTGTTTCCAATATTTCCATCTATGTGCTGAGTCAATTTTCAGTATTTCGATACTGGCCACCTTCCGTACATGTACACTGTTCTTCTATCCTATGCGCCCTCTACTTCTGTCTATATTTCGATGCTGCTTCCGTGTTTCTATCATGTCTTTCTTTCGCCTCCGCTGGACCATTACATCTGCACCTTTTTTTTTACATCATTTTATCTTCCTAGCTGAGGACATTCGTGTCCTCCGAGTCTACATCGCTATCCGTTCAGTACCTAGGTACTGCTTCCAGTTTCGTCTTTTCTCAAGTGCTCAACTTTGGGATATTAGTATTTCGCGCCGTTACATTTGCACCTTTCTTACGATGTTTCACCTTCTTATTTATGAAGCCCGGGACATTCGTGTCCTCGCCTGTATGTTTTTGGACGTTGTTCTTTGAATAAAACTTGTGGTCTTCCTTTCCACCTTCGCACCCTGCAAAGATACTGATGCACTCAACGGTATGAGCCTTCGCACATGTCATTGTCTGGACTGTGAACCCATCCATCTCCTCCCTTCTACGTCCACACCTATGAACCCTTGAAAACGATCACCTAGTTTTGAGTTCAACACCTCAGTGGATGCCATTGAATTTTTTTTAATGAATGAAAAATCCTAATGTAAAATAGCGCGTCCCTCTAACCGCAGTCCTCGAAATATAGTGCTCCAAGACTGAGGATATCGCAATTACAATGTGGACAAGCAACTCCCGTACTAGCACCGGCTCAGTAGATAGATTGCCTTGCAGCATCGTTCTGTTTGTTAACTCGTTAGTTACAGGCCGTGACCTAGTGAATGGCGGGAAGCCAAGGTAGGCAGGCTGTCGTCTAACGGTGAAGACAGTACTGACTCGTGTCGTAGGGCCCTAGAGTACGGGTGTGGCGTGCGTATGGCATAAGGGTTTCGAGTTGGTAGTATATTTTGTACAAGGCAGTCGACGACTCGCTGCAGATAGCCATTCATTTCTTTCTCTCTCCACCTGTCTAGCACATCCACGTCGACCTTGGGACGTATCCTTCAGAATTGGAGGCTGGTTCGGGAGTGCGGTCAAACCCGCTGGATACTGACACCTGGTGGAGAATGCGTTAGTTCGAACTGAGCAGCTCCCCCGAAGAATAACGATATAGGTGGACGAAGCTGGATAAGAAAAGGCAACATCAATTACCAGTCCTTCCGAAAAGGATAATCAACTCCGAGTACATGCAAATGGTTGATGGATATGATGAGATTATAGGCCAGTGTAAGCGAAATATATGAGACGCGATTAAGATAATACACTATGCTAGGTGGTGGAATCAAAGAGCGTGGGCGGTGACGCGGAACGATTGGTTCGGGGGAAAAAAACCTCAGTAAGATTAAAAGCCGAAGAGAAATAGATTAAGCATCAGCACCAGGCTAAGTTGTATCTACGATAGCGTGATCAGCCTCAGGAAGGGTGCAAGGATAGTTCAGCACATACCTTCTTTGACAACAGACAATATGGTATCCTCGGACGAAGGCTCACGTTGTGGCATTTTTGACTCAAGTCGAGTGTGGAGCTCCTTATCCTTTTGGCGTGCGCGGTCAATGTCAGCTCGGAGTTTTGCCTTCATTTGTTCGTGATACTCCGCTTGAATCCTAAAGAAAGTAAAGGATCAGCAATTTGTTTTAACAACAGGTGTTAGCAGGTGTACCTCTTCAAAGCGTCGAGCTCGCGAAAGAAGTCCCACGGGTCGTTGATCTGCTTGACCGATTCCAGATCTTCCAAGACGTCTATGACTGGCATGGTGTCCGGAGGAAGCGTGCCGAATAAACTGATACCCCAGATTGGGTCGTCCGAAAAATCTTTGACGTCGTCATCGTCCAAACGTGTGTGTATACACGGTACGCAGCGCGAAGCTTTCGTGACGAGTCCGTGAAAGAATTTAGACATCTTCGAAAACCAGTCTGAGGCGGTCGGCAGAGCATCGTCGACTATGCTGGCTGGACGAGAGTGGTGGCTTTCACCGTCGTGCTCAGAAGGAAGCGGCAAGGTTACCACGGATGCCTCACGCTCGTCCAGATGGTCAGCAGCACCATCATCCCCAGTTAGCGGTTGGTGTTCTTCCCGCAGAGCCTGCTTGCGCTCAGCATCTTCCCAGCAGTAATCTTCAAGAAGGCCGTCTTCCGTTTCCAGCTGATACTTGGGATTTGGCCACGGGTTGCCGATGGTGAAGTCGTTTCGGATCCGACATCTTGTCGTAGCCTGTGTTGGGTGAAAGCAATCCGGCCAAGGGAGAGGCACAGTGGGATTGAGTGGCGCGCGCGACAAAGGGTTGGACGTGTTAGGTAAGACTGCTACGGCCATGTCTGATAGGATGAAACGATCGGGCTGGCCAGGAGAAAGACCTGAAGAGAGCAATGTCATGGCGACCTGTATGTACTCGACACCGGGAACGGGGAGACATAGAAGCTAGAGAAAGGTCAGCGAAATGGATACCGTCAGTAATGTTAGTGAACGCACGTAGGTAACACAGGCGACATAGGTCTTGGTCTCCAGAGCTTCGCAAGCTTTTGCTACCTCAGCATCCTTCAAGGATTCGAGAGAAGCGACCGGGTTGAGCTTGAAGGCGATGTATTCTCCAAAATGAGGGATCATGACGGCAAAAGAGCAAGTTGAGGTGGTTGGATATTCGTGCTGCGTGCTTCAAGCTCGAGCTTAAGTCCCAAAATATGAATGTCGCTGAGTTTCTCCATTGTTTTTGGAACAAAGGCACGCGCATAAAACATGAATAACGTGGAGGTCAAGCTTATCCGGCAACTGCCGAGGGTACAGTTGAGCGACTCAATGATCTCGATCGCTTTTTGTCCACAACGAACGACCGTACTGTGACTGAATTGCTCTCCTGACCAGGTTACTCGACCTGATATATATAAGTCATGGCTTTTTTTGTCCAGTCCATGCTTGCCACCCACCGCATCTTCTTCCGTTTCCGAGTTCCAGCATGCCATCCTCTGTCACTATCATTCCTCGAAAGGACCCCCCGGCCAAACTTCCGGCGAAGCCATGCTACGGTGACATCTTTGTCGTCGAAGAATCTCTGACGATGCCCTTTCACAAACTACTCGCAGTAGCGATGAATACCGCCTCCATCAAAACAACAGTGACTCCGGCTTGCCGTAGAATTGTCGAAACTATATGTTCTTCTTCGCGTTTTTCGGAGAAACTGGGTCGTCGACGTCCTGGAATCCTATGCCATGCTCCGCTTGGAGCAGAGGGCGACACCCGACCCTGGATATTTCTCATGGGGACCTTTGACGGTCATGACGAAATTAATCTTCCTCAAATATACCAAGACTTTGCGATCACCGTCTGTACTGATACAACCAAGGATTGGGAGGGCAAGTTTACCATACGAACGTCTCCGAATTGGCGCATGTTCCCGCCAACGAAGACCCAATGGGTTGTCGTGATACCCATGTCACCGCAGAGCGGAAAGCTTCCGGTTGAGCGATGGATCTGTTTTGGCGACCAAAACATACCTTATACGATAGAGCCATCTGAATTCTCTAAGCTCACCAAGTACAGCAGAGGAAAGCTGAAAGAGTTCACTGGAAAGATCATGAGCGACCGAAACTATCTCACCAAGGTCGCTAAAGATATCCAGAAACACGAACTCAAGGTCAGTGTTTCTCATATTTCGCTTCAAATTCTACAATAACCTTGTTCTTGTATAGTATCGAGCTCAGAAGAAGCGTGAATATGCTTCTAGTTGCAGGTCATCTCAGATGCACCACCTGCAACAGGGAATGCGAGTCCGTATCCTGGCTTCCAAGGTCGATCTTCCTTCTAATCACGTCTAATTTTAGTCGATGCAACTCACCGACTTTACCAACATCGAATTTGTCAGTCGACATCTTTATTTTCGAAAGCTACGTGTCTGATTCCTCCCATAGGACCGCGCATCAATGCAGCGCTCATCACCTGGCAAGAAGCCCGTTGCATCTGTTTATAGTAAAGCTTCCGCGCGTGTAGTCCTTTAATCTTGTCTTCAAGGTTATCCCATAATTTATTACTATGTTAATTCCCAGCGTCGCAAAGATCGTGCAGCCTGAATCTTCCAATTCTGGACCGTTATGTGAAACTACGAGGTGACGTGTCTCCATTTAAAGATTCGTGTTCGAAGGACATTTCTGTTTGCAGTCGAGCATGTAGTTGCTCATCTTTTTGGCGGGCGGATTCAATAGTGGCTTCAGTTTTGGTTTGACATGCTCGTGATATTGTTCTTCGATTCTGCGTGATGATGAGCGTATGCACAATGATGAGATGGAATCACAAACCTTTTGAGATCGTCCAGTTCGCGAAAAAAGTCCCAAGAGTTGTTGCTTTCTTGCACCGATTTTAGATCCTTCGACACGACTATCACTGGCATAGTGTCCTCAGGTGGAGGGCCGAATAGGTTACTAATGACTGCGTATAGGCCGAAGGATAAGACCAGTGGTTCGGGTGAGCCAGATTCGAAATCAATCTTGATTCTTGAGGGAAGACCTTAATACTCAATCTACGAAATGGCACATGCTTAATGTACAACGATGTTACCGGGACTTCCGTTTATATGTTTCCTCGGTCGTCTATTGTTCTGCTTCCCAACGTCCTCAATCTCCATTTCTGCCATTAGCTCAGTGTTCAGAGTGTCGTTCAATCGATTGTCCAAAAACGCATTGGAGAGCCGTGCGATGATATTCATGAATCTGAGGCTGGTCTTAGTCCGAATACATGGCAAGAGAGGGTAATCAGAAAACGATTCATGTCTGGCGCGCGCTAAAGAAGAATTATAGATAGTACTATAAAGAAATATGAGGGAGGCTGGACATACCTAACGTCAATAAGCGTCCATCAGTAACCCAGGACCTCACGATGTTCTCCAGACGTTCGAAATGTTCCTTCCACTGGGGAGCGAGCTTTTACGCCTTATTGCATCCTCGAAAGATATGACTTTCGACGATTTCAGATCTTCGCCGGAATTTCCAGGAGACGGCAAGGCCAAAGGATCTATCCATGGATCAAAAATCAGCGCATTGGTAATTGATATTGGAGCAGCCCATTCAGGATGTTCTGTGGATATGATATGGAACTGCTCTGTATGATCAATCCAAATCTGCGTGAAAAGAGATCACAAATCTGCTTACTGTAGTGCAGCCTCCGAAGGAATGCCCGGCAAAGGTGATGTTTTCAACACACTGTACGGGTTTCGCCTCATTTTCGTGGGCCCACCAACTGTCCCAGTCTATAGCAGAGCCGTCGATAGTTTCTAGTAGTAGATTCTCATCTTTCCGTACAAGTGAAAAGAAGGCGGAATGTGCAAGGTATACTTCATCCTTCCGAAATGTCAGCTGAAGCTTCCTGAGAGGGTATTGAGAATCGGACAGGTGGTCCTTTATTATCTATAAAGTTCAAATGTCAAGACTTCAGCATTTTGTTGTACGACTCACCGTACATCTTCCTCTCGCAAATATCTTGCTACTCTTGGTGTACGGATATTGTCAATAATCCATTTTCTGGTGATACAAGCAGGGGCAGTACCGTCTCGATGTTCAATGGCTAGGACAACGCGCCCTGAAGCGGCTATCCGCGAGCATATCTGGCTAAAAACAGAAACATCAATGTTTGATTGTCAGGGAAACATGAGAATTAATGGTTACCTATAAGCGGTACTGGTGCCTGCGAGCCCATGAGAGAAGACGACCAAGGGCCATTGCTTCGTTCGAAGGAGTGGGGCATTGCGATACACAGGAACCTGCATTCACCTGAGTACCACATGATGAATGATAACGCTATCGTCCTAGTACCTGGATAAAAGCTGCAAACAAGTACACAGAAGCCCACAGAAGCCATGGCGGGAAGCGTTCTGTATAAAGATGAGTGTAGGGCATGAAACTATTCGCACAGAGGCCTACGTGAAGCAAAGTCAATAAAACCACGCCAAGTTTCGTTCAGAGGTCTGTTTAACCAGTCAATTCCGAGTCTCAACGTCCATGGTTTATCAGCCATGTCGGCGGGATAGTACGCGGTGAATGCGACTTCGTCTAGGACAAGAGCAGGCTGCCCATTGGGCAATCTTGCAGAGCTGTATATGCGAGATGGTCTCACGGGAGTTACAAAGGTCGTTGCGCCGACAGAATAGGGATCATGGCAGTCAGGAAGATGGAAAGGCATCTGTGATTGCCGTAAGCGCAGCTATCAGCGCTCATAAATGATCGAGAATTTTTCTACGCTCAAACAATCAATGACAAAAGTAGTAATACTCTAAGCAAGTGTTCAATGAGCCTTAGCTTTTTCGCATGTGATCATGCGACGACACTTGCCCAAATTGTGGGAGAGAATGCACAACATAACATTAATCATAGATAATCATCCCCAGGACGGCATGGGATTGGCTGAACTTGTTGGTTCTTCAGCCTTTTGTCGCGCGAGTTCAATATCAGCGCGTCTTTGCTTTCACTCGCTCGTAGTACTCTGCCTCGATTCTAAGATGGTAAAATGGTCAGACTCTACATCCCGACAGCGCTAAATGGCTGACATACCTCTTCAAAGCATCGAGTTCACGAAAGAAATCCCAAGGATCGTTGACTTTTTTTACCGACTCTAGATCATTCGATACAATCACCACTGGAATACTGTCAGCGGTGATGACCGGGTCAAACGATGATGTCGAGATATCATCGTCATAGGAATAGGAATAGGCCGGGGAGTGAGAAAGACGGGGAACCTTCGCGAAAAGGCGTCGGAAGAACGACGAGACGGGAAAACGTCTTCGAAAAGCGGTCAATAGTTGAGAACTACCAGCATTCTTACCCAGGCCAGCTGGATAAGAGGTCCTACTCTGGCCTTCATGGGCTGATCGACAGTACTCGCTCTCGATGTCCTCCTCAAACCAAACGGGAAACGTATCGTTGGATCTTCGACACTCATCCGATTCATCATCAGGAGATGCTCTGCCAACAGCATCAATGCCACCACTGGACGAAACTTCTTGTCCAAGTCGCAGGGCATCCTTACGGTCAGCATCCTGGCGAAAATACTGGTCGAGGCGAAGGCGATCAGTGGCGAGCTCCATTTTATACTTGGGTTCTGGCCATGGATCCCCGATGTTGGTATCGTTGTTGACGCGGCATTTTATCGTTGCCTGCGTTGGGTGGTAGCAGTTTGGCCAAGGAAGAGGATTGGAAGGTTTCATCGGCGGTCGCGAAAGTGGGTGGCAAGTGTTCGGTGATATTGGCACAGACATGTCGGGCAGAATAAATCGTCCCAGGTCACCATTAAGAAGGCCTTGTGAAACTAGAGCCGCAGTAAGGGATACATATTTGGCACCAGGCAAGGGGAAGGAGCAGAGCTAATGTAAATTGATGTTGGTGAGGTTAACGCTCTTAAGCAAACGATGGACGTACATTGATGGCACACGCAACATAAGTCTTAGTCTTCAATGATTTGCAGGCCTTCAATACATCAGGATCGTTCAACGACCTGAGCGAAGCAACGGCGTCGAGTTTGAGAACGACGTATTCTCCAAAGTGAGGAAGCATGAGGATGGTAAAGAGGAAAGCTCAAGCTTGGAATTCATGCTTATTGACTTATATGAACATCTCGCCTTTGTCCTTGGCTACTATTCGAGAGAACAAAGGCTAGCGACAAAGGCATGGTGGTCAACAGTTTGAAAGAGGAGGCGGCATTTGCCGACTGTGAGCCGCTGCGCGTGACGCGTCCGCTAGCGAAATTATTGGAATTTTTTACTTGAACCATATCCAAGCCTTGTCTTGCGATTTTTTCCCCTCAAAAGTGGTCAATGATGCAGATGACGGATGTTAGGGGTTCCCGCTCGGAGAAAGAGGTTAGAAATTTTGAAGTATTCTACAAGTGTCTTATACTACGAGTACGAAATAAGAACGCAGAAACCTATAACCTAAGCGGCGACTGCAGGTGTGGAATTTCCAGACTTCTGCCTCTTCTGCGCCAACTGAGCATCATCCTGCCGGGGCCGCTTGGTACTACCTTCCGCTGCGAGCTGATCTTCCGCGCCATCATCTGAAGGCCATCCGTCCTTGCTGAGGGCCGCTCGCCAAAAGGCCCCCAGGGCTTTGTGATCACGGAGAACAACCATTTCAGGGTCAATTGGTGGCATGCAAGGTCTGGGGGAAATCAGGAATAACTCTGACTCCAAGTCGGTATCCGGTGGCATTGAGAAGTCCCTCTACGCGCGGATGGCAAAGAGAGCGTTCTTCATCCAAGTGCCAAAAGGACCGCAGTCAAATCGAAAATTCTCGCCCAGACATCCCCAACGATTTGTCAGACCAAACTTCTCGACACCTCCGAAAAAACTCCCATCACACAAATCTAGGCAGGAGTCAAAGATATAGGGCATAAGTTTCTGGAGACCGGGCCGACTTTGCTGTGCTGTAAGTAGTGGAGGCCGTGATATAGCGTAACCCATATAAAGGATTCGAAATCGTCTTGGAGTAGATGCTTCTGCATTCCGTCTGCGAGGAGCCTGGTAGACATGAACTGCCATGTGCCCTTTGCGTTGATGAGAAAGGGTAAAGGACCGAGTAAGAAGCGGGCACTAACCGTGGGCTTGGCCTGTGGCGCTGCTTTGTCTAAGTCGTTCAACATGCCACGCCTTCCGCCATCGTGGTTATCCTTCGATGCCTTACCGTCGTATATGATCAAAATATTCCCGCTGCTAACATCGCGATGAAGAATTTTGCATATTGTGTAGGCATCTTCGTGAGCTAAGGTCAAAGTTATATCAATGAATGCGAAGAACAGCTTTCAACCATCACCACTCACCCAAAAAAGCTTCATATACAATTCTAGTAAGCTGCTTTGAGGACTTGAAGTGACTCAGAGGTCGCCCAACCTCTTCTGTTAGGATCCGTTGTTGTTCATGGATGCGGAAGACCGGGGGATATGCTCCTAGGTTCCAGTCTTCATCAATATACTTGTGGGAGGTAGTTATCTGTCCGGGAATGACACCACCAGAGACAAGAGTAGGAACATTTCAGACGTCAGCGTCATTGAGGGTCTTCAGCATCTTGAGTTCATGAGGCAGACTGACATCCCGCCAAGTATCCTTGAGGAACCCAAGATTTCCTGTCTTCATGTCATATACAGGAAGATCCAACGTTGCTCGTCCCGGTATGCCTTTTGGTGTAGCGATGGCGGGACCAGCAATAACCTCCCTTTCGCTGCCGCCATCAGGCACGCGAATCTTCACAAATGTTGGTCGGCACTTCCGATAGATCCAGGGTCTCAGGAGCGGTTCTGCAAGCGATGTCTCCTTGTCCGTGGCCAGTATCACTGTGTCGTCCATGCCTCGACCGCTATCTGTCATCGTATAAAACCGGTATAAAAACTCGATGAGGTATTTGCCTTCTGTCGAAAAATCGAAGGCACACGACACGATGCTGTAGGTTCTCTCCCATTTGAAGAAACGAACGCCGTCCAGTCCTGGAGCAAACGAGAACAGGTGTTTGCGATATTGCGTGTTAAATGTCCAAGCAGCACAACTAGCAAGTCGATCGAGGTAGGCGCATGAAGACTCTGTCTGTACCACCCATTCATCAAGGCTGTCATCTTTGACATCTTTGAATCCACAAAGAGAGGATGAATTTCTGAATTCCAACCCGAGATCCACTTTATCCCATCGGGTGGGACTGATTTGCATGTCGAGACCAGAGTTGTAGACAAAAGCGTCGGTGACAGTGCTGTAGTCCGAACCATGTTCAACATTTTTGCGCTCCCTGTCCAGAACAATCGAGAAGGCGGGAGAGAGCTCTGATGTTACGGCTTGAATCACGCTGGCCTGAAAAGTATCATCAAGACGTAAACGAGCCACAACCAGTAAACTCACGACCGCTTTGGCGTAGTCCTTATCACTGGGATATTCTTCGGGTGATTTGATCGACTGGAAGTTGTCCTGAAGGTGATTGGGGGAGCCCAGAACGAATTGACCATCCGATGATCCCATAAGGTCCTGGAGAAATAGTTCAACTGGCATAGGCCCGATCCAATGGTCGTCCATTTCTTTCAATCTTTTTATCAAGTGGATTATCGGAATCTGGTGGAGAGTGATGCGTTTATTTCTCTAGTGTTTAACAAAGAAATCTGAGAAGATATTAGCCACACTATCCATCGCAAGGCAAGAAACAGGTACCGGTCGTGACTAGTTGGCTGCTGTTTGTCCTGCGGGCAGTAATTTCAATAGAAGTACAATCAAGGGCAGATGTTTATGAGGAAGCAATGCCACCCTCTGTTGGGAATAGACTTCGGCAGGCATAAAGAACGTGACGGGTATGGCTCGAACAAATGTATATTCGTGGACAGATACGTAGGTGGTGGTGGTACAAAGCCAAGAAGCGGTAGTGATCGGTACGAAAATCAAAATAAGGTAAAACAAAAGACGGCATAGACGTCGGCCCAGTGGCTGTGAAACCACAATCCTCAACACCCTCCAGTGTTTGGTACGAACGAAAACAAATGGCAGGCGACGGTGTCCTGACCAAAAATAGACGCCCACGATCACATGGTTGCATAAGGGCAGGCAATCTGGCGTTAGAATTGATAAGTAATATCTTGCCGAACTCGTCCCTCTATACTTATCGCGCTCTGTTCCAGCCAAAAACAAAAATTCCAGTTGCACGACCAGAGGTCCCTCTGGTCCTCTGGACCTTCCGGACCTGTCCTTCCGGTCACTCCTTTCAGCCCTCCAACCAGCCCTCCCATCATCATCATCATCATCATCATCACCACCGCCGCATCTGAGCCACAGAACTGGCGACTCTGCACTGCTTACTAGCCATCTTGGGACTGTAGTGGCCATGAGGGGGGCTCGGGATGTAGAACAGTAGAAGAAGCCCAGAGGGGACGATCCACCATGCCAGCCCATGCCAATGGAGGGTCCAGTCATCGCTGTCGCCAAAGACCATGGGTCATCCAACCATGTCTCTTCGCGTGGTGAAAGTGACAATCCAGGTATTGAAGGCAATCACATATACTACTAGCAAGAAATAAAATATTGTAAATAGGGACAATACATATATGCTACACAATGTCTGCCTTCCCATAGTTCCTGCTGTGCGAGCCTTCCTCTAAGCATTCCTCCAAGTCCGGCGGTGCATGCAAGGACAAATCGTCCTCAACATCCGTTCCAGTGCTACTGTCTCGGCTGATTGAATGATTTCCGAACTCAAGTGTCGACACCGTGCTTCTCGAATCACCCCAGCCATCGTCTGGGCGGGTATGCCCTGCAGCAACACGGCCGACCAAAATTGTCGGTACAATTCCCTGAAAAAGGGCATCTGAGTAAGGTTCGCATCGAAAATGAGATAATTACCCTCATCCCGACAGATATAGATGTCAGATAATTTCCAACATTCTCATTGTGAACTTCGAATACCAACAGAACGACGATCACGGCAGAATAAAGAGACGCAGAATCCACCATGACCTCGATCATTCTGCCATATAAACGGAACCCTGTAGCAATGCCGCTGACTTTGAGGATGCGGTACACGATGAGGATTGTGCACCAAAGCAAGGTAGCCAAAATGAGGGAAGAATAAAGAACAGCCCAGTTGACAGACTTCATGACATAAAGGATTGATGCCGATCCATCATTGCTGTCCCGCTGGGAAAAATTATCATAGAGTACGAATACCCTGCTAACTGAGTTTGTAATGAGTTCAAGACGGAATCATCTTGGTATATAGTGGAGAATTGCTACTAGAGACTTACTGACTCCCAGAGTAGTGCAAATAGTTGGAACGAGCACAACACGCCAAGACCGCCCCCACACAGTCCAGCAGCGCCAGATCTAGATTGTTATTCTAAGTAAATTGGTCATGCACACAGAAGGACAGGGGACTTGCTAGAGAGGTATCGGCAAGGATAGTGCAGAAGCAAGCAGCCAGTGCTTCGATAAAGTAAATCGCAGAAGAAGGCCCAGGGCTGAACAGAGTTTCGTATCTCGTCCAAAAGTTTTTCCCATTAATGATGAATGACTGGGTCAACGATATCCAGGTACTAAGTGTGCCGAAAGTCGTGAACATGTATAGAAGTAGGATCAGGATTAGGAGGAAACGCGACGCTCGACCATGTAGACGATTTTCGCTTTGGGCTGTATGTAATTGAAAATCAGACGGGATAAGACCCGAGGATGCAGAAGATATGATATACCGATAGTCCACAAGGTTGTTACCATTACTCCTGTGTATAGTCCTGGGAAACAAGTTGAGTCGCAGACTATCTATCCTTAAGCAGATAACCCTGACCATGCCATAATGATAAGAGGATCATGCTGTTTAGATGTGTATCCAGAGCCTGGTATATATTCCTGAGTTGAGTACTGGTTAGCTCTGGGATGGCGGATGCGGTATGAATCGCTGTGGACATTGAGGCGTCACTGAGGGGAAATTGAAGAAAGAATGATGCTTGCTTTTCCCGAGTTCTCAGCATTTTATACCGAGCGGACACGAAAATTTTCTCTTCAAGATGAAAATTGTTGACACTCCACAACAAAAAGATGAACACTGAAAGCAAAAGCATCGCGGAACTGTGATACTGAAGGCTGTGCCAACAGTCTGGTACCTGCAGTTTGAGAAAGCCCGGCAACTTCCCTGGGATGTCGCAGGAACTTGAAAAGAAGAAATTTGAGCGTTAAAGCCCCTCCGTCGCTGACAAAAGGTAGAAAGCGCTGAGCTGTCTGAGAAAGCAAACAGTGAATAAATCTGGTGCAAAGGCATCTCATTGACGTCGGACGACTGTCGACATATAGGTATCAATCACTAGTTCCTGACCAGGTCAGTGATGCCAAGAAGGGAACTCCGTATCGGACAGCATTTTCTCCTGAAGAAGTGATGATACAAAAAATGGATATAACACTACGAACAACTTACCTGGCGACGCTGGGAGATCTCGGACCAATATGATAGTCCTTTAGTACCGGATTGCATGAGAGAGACATCAGCTACTTTGCTTTTGCCTGTGGGTTGATTCGACATCCGAGACTATATACTACTGCTAGTACAAGTGAGACAAAAGTATGGTGAGAACATACCAAAAGTTCTTCGTCCACGATATCTTCACATATATTCCTTCCTGTTGTTGTCGTACCATGAACTACATCACGAATCGGGTGACTCGTTAATGCCCGGGAAAGGTTGAGTTGTAGAGGCGATTGAAACGGGAATCATAAGACAGAAAAATGCCGGATCGTGGCTTGAGCTTGTACCTGCATCATATGATGGCAGCATAGCGACATCGAAACAAGGATGTACATGAGAGTATATCCTGCATAACCCGCTCCGGCAGGGCAGAACATCGTGAGCAGTGTCAGGTTAGCCGTAGATAAGGAGCAGAGTCCAAGTAAGAGAGCCCAAGTTACAAATTGTCTCCGTAGAAGGAACGATAGTGCAGGACGAGTGAAAGGACCCATCTCGGGGCGCCGACGCTCCATCAAGTTCGTTCCTTGAGATCACAGAATCTTAAATAGTAGCCTGTAGTATTTTACTTAAGATAGACCCAACGGAGAAACGCGTTCGGTGAGGAGAAGTATCGAGTGCTAGTTGTAGGCTCGACGTCGAAGGCAGCGGCCCTGTCAGAGATAGAGAAAGATTGTGACGTGACGTACCGTCTTCAGGGCTGAGCTTCTTCTGATCCTCTCCTTCTGGGCAGGGCAGGACAGGCAGGCAGGCGGCAGGCACTCCTTCTACCACCGGTCTAGGTCCCACCACTACATCTGAGCTCAGCTCGTTGCTGGTAATGATGCCCTCTGCCTCGTCACCGCCTGCGACACTCGCTAAGATTTCGACTCAATGAAGAACAAGAGTATCGGTCGGCATGACGCAAGGCGCAGAGTTGTTTCAAAGACGATGAATTACCCATGGCACGGTACTTCGAAGTACAGCCCTATATATTGCTAGAGATTAGAGACGTAGCTTCCTGAGGAACGAGAATTTGACATAGTCATCGTGTCTGTTGAATCATTCAATCGCACGGACTAAAATAAAAGGCGATCGCATGATAAGTAGTGGCAGACACGAGGTGCGAAAACCGACTTTCATCGCTTGCTCAGGTTGCTGAACGTTGGAGTGGAGTGTCCGCTGACTAGCAGCATAGACGGCCTGCTTCTCACGGCGATACTGGTAACTTACGCTTAGATCTCCGGAAGCAGTAGGACATGGAGGTATTCACCTTGATTCCCTCATTCTGGAGCTCGAGTGCGACTTTATGGAGGCAGTCACGTTCATCGACAAGTTTCTGTAAAAAATCACGCAGCCTCGCCCGGCTGTAGTCGGCGAGCTTCTTAAGTTGCATGGGTTTCACTGTGAAGGGAACGTCCGGTGGCCCAAAACATATCCAACGATCTGTTGGAATCACCCCAGTTCTTGAGGTCAAAGGTAGGGTAATGCACCACTGAGTCTTCCCGGTATCAGAAGTTTGCCATTCTGGGACCGTACGAACGTGGAATTGGTCTTGTGCTCCTTCCAGGACAGCTCCAGTAGCGACGATGACGGAAAACTCTTTGTATACCTCCGGGAGTGTAAACTCGTCATGACCGTCGAAGGTCTCCATGAGAAATAGCCAAGGTCCAGGATGACCATTGGTTTGGGGAGGAGGATGACAAAGTATACCTGGCCGTGCTTTCCCTCGTGGAACACTAGTCTCCCCTAGGCAGACTCTTAATCTCTTGACAGGCAAGCAGTCGAGATTTGCAGTGAAACACCCTTCTTTGTCAAACGAGAAGAGCATATGCTTTTAACGATTCTTCGACACGCGGGGGTTGTTCTGACGGTGGCTGTCTCCAGCGCTGTCATGCACAGTTGATGAAAGGGATAGGTGAGGGACTCGAAGACAAAAAAAATGTCGCCATAGGGAGGTGGGCCAGGATTCTTTGGGGTAGCGTCGGCTCGCGGAACGACCGTGACGGAGAATGGCATGAATAGAGGACAGAGAATAGGATTTGACTAGCATTGTCGAAGTAGCTGAGACCATAAATTATATATACTTTCTCAAGGCAACAATAGATGCAGAAAAACGGAAATGTGCGAGCGTCACAGTGGTGGCAGTTAATCGAGCTCGGCAAGTCCCGGCCACTCTTTTTCTTTCTTTTTTTTGTGGAACGGTTGGTGTAGCTCCGTAAACCCTGCTCAGCAGGGGCCCTCTGACCAGCAGATCCGGCGCGCCAAAGACATTGTACTCGGCCCATTATTGAAGCGAGGTTTATGGCCTCGCAGGTGTGTCCCGGCCACCTTTGTTTTCACCGTTCGGCGCTTACCTTGTCTTATTCCTTTCTTGTTCCTTTCTTTAGTAGACAATGAAAGAAAGTGTGGCAGGATCATATACGTCAGTTAAAATGGGCCCCATCATCTCCCTACTCTCATCGCCCGCTATTCCTCTGCATTGCTCGACATCATGCTTCCTCACTTTGGAGAATATATCGCGTTCAAGCTCGACCCAGTCGCTTCCCTCAAGGCCCTCAACGATCCTGAAGTTAAAAAATCTTGCGAAGCCTTGGAGACGGAGACCTATGTTCCATGTGTCACCTACGTGCGTTGAACTGTTACTTCGAGAGCCTGCATTGGCTGACATTGGTCGTTTCTTAGCTCCTCTCCTTTCCCTTGCCTGGCGTCGAATACATCTCGGTGTCGATGACTCTTCTTTCAAAAGGTCTCCCTAAGGATGGCCTGGATCGTTCTATCACATCTGATATGTCGGTGCCTGTATTACTGAATAGCTCAAATTCACTTTCGCGACCACCACTAGAACCGAGCACGCCCTTTCCATGGTCTGACTGCTACCATCCAACGCAGTCCAGGACGCAATGCCGTGCTCTTAACGACGTCATTGGCGGAGCGTGGCCCGAGCCCAAGTATGGACTGAGCAGCCAAGATCAGGTCCTCCTTGATGGGGAT